>BSSO01000997.1:0-26755 GCA_030267885.1 Mesembryanthemum crystallinum
GAATGATTGGAGAGAGAAAGAAAGATTGTTTATTGTATTGGTTTGTTAGTTGGGGGTATTAAAGGGAAGAGTTGGTGATTTGTGAATTTTGAAAGATAAATAAGGGACAAAATTTTAGAGATTTCTGAAAGATAAATAAGAGACAGAGGGAGTATTAAAGAAAAAAAAATTCTAAGAACTTTAATCCTCAAGTCATGCCAGATGAAAGGCCTACTTTGTTGCTGTTATAACAGATCTTGTTAATATTTGCATGACCCAACAAAGCTCTGACATGTGATCATTGAGTCCTAGCTTTGCTCGTTAGATGTTTTTTCTTTTTTTTAATTGATCCATCACACGCAATCCTCAACTTAATTAATTTGGTGCATAACTGCATTAAGTCATTTATGGTTTTTTTTGTTTCTTTTTCTCCTTAGGCACAAATTTACCATATGCAACTCATGGTATTTACTAGCTCCTTGTAGTATAATGCAATTGTCAATTGCACATGCAAAATTTCTGATTAAAAAAAAAATGCACATCCAAAAAATTAAATGGGTTGGACGTGCAAAACATGAGAAAAAGCTTATAAAGACAACTTTGACTTAAAAATCCCTCACCAACTAAACTAATCCACTAAATTGACACAACTTTCAATTTTCAACTCTATCTTATTCTAGCACACGGCTCAGTATATGTGCTCAAGAATACGATACATAGTTTCATAGATCTACAACTCAATTTACATACCTCATTTATAGTCTTAACACAACAAACTTTAGGAAACCATCCTCTAGTCAAACTTTTATAATCCTAACCTTCTACAACTAGCTAGCTAGTAAACTTCCTAATTGTTTACGCAATAATTATACTAGTAATCTAGTAAAATAGGAAACTACATCAAAGTCTTATGATTCTAATACAAGGCATTAAGGCCATGTTTAACAAAATTAGTTGTTAGTTATAACTATTTTGTGATAAAAGAGGGAAATAACAATATGAAATAGTTGAAAGATGTTGTGAAATAACACTAGCATAGTTGGCCTATAATTGAAATATAGTATGGATTAGGGGTGAGCAAATCGGGTACCCGCCCATATTTTTGGGAACCGGAATTGGAACCGGTGAGACCGGTTCCACAAAATTTGGAACCGGAACCGGAACCGCCGGTTCCGGTTCCATTTCTGGGTACCTAATTATTTATTAAACTTGTAGATAATCTCGTATTTACCAATATATATAATTATATTAACAAAATTTCTTTTTCAATTACAAACCCAAATCTAAATTTTAAAATCAAAAATTGCAAATTTTGATAATTAAACATGGAAAAATTACTTAGATTTAGCTTGAAATCTTTTTAAATGCTATATTTTACATGTAAAAAAAAAACGGGTAATGGGTACCCAACCGGTTCCGGTTCCGAAAATTTGGGAACCGGAACCGGAACCAGTTCCTAATATTTGGAATCGGAACCGAAACCGATGAGACCGGTTCCGATTCCTACCCGCTGGTTCCAAACCGGTTGCGGATCCGGTTTCGGGTACCCCGGTTCTTTGCTCACCCTTAATAGAAGCCCTTGACTGATATGCGATATATGGGAAGATGCTTCATTTGGAATAAGATAGAATAGAACATATTAATCTTACATTGTGTCGAATATAGCTCGAAGTTAAAATTGAAGTGTGGCTTAATTATAGGTATGATAATATAGTTCAAATTTGGTATTTTAAGTATTTCATTGTCAAAACATTCAAGTCCTAAACTTTGTTTAGGAGCATGTAGTGGTATGTTATAGTCTTGTAAAAACAAGAAAAGAAGCTAAAAATAACATAGAACCGCCCTATTGCCAAAGTAACCAAAGGGCAAAGGTTTGCGTGGAGAGTGGCGACACATTAACATAACAGTTACAGCAACGTGGCGGTTCTCTACTCAAGGNCTTCTGATTCACACTTCCCCCTCTCACCCAACAAGCATATACACCACTGCTGCCCGCCTCCTATGGCCCTATGCTATGCGCTCTCTATGTCTTAAGGAGTATTTTTCGTGTTCTCTCTCCCGCATTTCGTCGAACACTTGGTGGGCAGATCTCATGAATCCTTGCAACCGACTTTCTTTATCTCCATCTCCATCTCCATCTCTATCTCTATCTCTATCTAGCAGCGCTTGACAGTTACGTTCTTTGGGTCGACGAAAGTTTGAGCCAAATGAGTGTTGCCGTCGCAATTCTCCGTCGCCACCGCCATGCAATGTTGCGTTCCACAGGTATTATCATATAAAATTGTGTTGATTTTGGAAATGTTGTCAATTCCCAGTAGTATATTAGCTGTGTTCTATTGTCGTCCTTGACTTCATTTGGGATCATTTTACTTAATGGTTGATTTTGGCCAGTGCCTAATTGTGTTATCTGGGTCGCGGCAAATAGCAATTCTTTCTTAAATTAATTGTTCAATGCGGTTGATGACTCTTATGGTCGATAAGAGTGGTATTTGCCCCCTTTTGAGAGCTTACATTCTTGCCATTTTCATCTATGCCTTTGTTCGAAAATTGTCTTGGTGCTGTCAGCTGTGGCATGTATTGTGGCTTTATGGCAAATTGAAGCTCTTAAAAATGAGATTTCATACTAGGTATGAAGCAGAGTCAGTATCCGTTTGGATTTTCTGGTATTGCCCTTTCTTATGTTGATGATTTAGCATACAATTTTGACCAACCATTGTCCCACACAGTGTTTTCAATTTTTTTTTGGATTTGTAATCATGGTAGTTTCAAAGTTCAAGTACCCTTGTAAGAAGCTTTACTCCCAAGGTTTACCAGAGTGTTGGCTGCATAATGCAAACCTCCCCTGTTGGTTGGGAATTGGGGTTTATTAGTAGTCATGATGGCATGCTTCTTGCAAACAATTGTATTATCAATCCTTGGTGTGGCATGGAAATAAGAGGTCAATGTCATGGTAGGACTAAACATTCACTTTACTATGGGGCCGAGAAGTTTATTTTCTGTTGTTAGGCTACGTTTGGAAAATTTAGTTGGAGCAGTAAAATGTTAAAACATGAAATTATTGAAAGCTAATATGGGTAGCTTCACCAAATTAGCTGTAGGTGTAGCTATAGCTTCACAAACTGTTTGGAGCTGAGAGTAAAAAAAAACTAGCTAGAAGATAGAAGCTTCAAGCTTTAACTTTTATTTGAAAAGCTAGCTGTTCTTGCCAATCATACCATTCATAACACAAAGGTGAATGGTCTTACAGCTTTTAGGTGGAGGTTTGAAGAGAATCCTCGATACGTATTACTTTGGAAAAGCCTGTTAATATCCATCTAGTAAAGGCTATAGTAATCACTGAATATAAGTTGCTTAGAACCTAAACCATATGTGTGAAGATATATAAACCCTGATCATGGGGAGATCTACATAATATAAGTAAGCAAGTGCATGCTCAATCTTATCAACTTCTTTTATTTATTTATTTATTATTATTAATTAAAATTTATTTTTCGTTTGAAGAAATTAAAAATGATATCATAGTGCATAANTTGTGTTCATACATCTTAAAATTATCAGATTAACATACTAAGAGGCATTTTCTTTTGTTATATATCCTACTTCTTCCCCTCCTGTATAGATTCTTCACTGCTCACCATTTTGTTTCACTAGTATTGGAAAATTACTTTGCTCTCTTTAAATTTTAGTACCTACATGTTCAGACCTGCTATAGCATATCACTCTTACTATGGTAAATGGATAAGGCAGAGTGATGAGTGCAAATACTGTTACTTCTACTAGATTCCACATTTTATAGTCACATTTCTTTTTTTTTTTTTTTTTTTTTTTTTTCCCCTATTTGCAGCATGGTGCAGGGGGGATATCATGTGGCAGAGTCTACCATCTGAAGGATGGCAGCGAATTGATCCCAGAATAAATGAAGATCATTGGTTTTTATCCAGAGTGTGGCAGAAAAGATTGTGAGTGTCGCGTTTTCAAATTGCTAACTTCTCAGTCCTGCCTGCAAAAAGCAATCAATTAAAAATTGGGTTTTTGGGCTATATGTCGTAACAAGTTTTTGTTTGGTATTGGATCTTCCAGTGATCTTTTGCTCTCACCCTACTATATGCTACCACTGTTTATTTTGTTTGCCAGTCAAGAGTTTGATAAAGTCGAGGCTTTTGTTGGACTTTGGTCACCTTTTTGAACTACTAGACACTTAAGATAGCTGCAAGCTCAGAGGCCTACAGGGTACCTTGCCATATATCCGTGTCATGAGCCAGGGAATAATATTGAAAAAGGGTAATTGTATGTGTCTTCTTTGCGAGTGTGAGGTTGCTGACTGTTTGCTCAGAAAGTATTACAAGGGGCTCTGGACTTACCTTCTTCACCTCCAACATGCTTATCTGAGCGATGGATTTCGGGAAAGAAAAATAGTAGCATCAGAAAATTCTGTGGAAGAATGTGTCCTTGCCTACTCTTAGGTGCTTATGGTTTGAGAGAGATGCTACTATCTATTGCAGGAGCATTTTGTATACATGGTCTCTTTATTGTTCTAGCTGCTGAATCTACTATTTTTACTGATGTCATTAGAGAATCACATGCACTGTTATTTAGAGTCTTTAGTTTGAGGGACTATTTCCTCTTACTCTGGTAGTTGATTTGTCCTTTCTAATGAATTTTTTATGTTAAAGATCCCTGGGCTCACTTCCATAGAATAATGGAAACAACAGTGTCTTTGAAGAAGCAAGAGGAGGTTCTTGGTGTAAGGATTGGGGTGGCTCAGTTTGCCGCTAGTATGTCTGTGAATTGTAGTCACGAGTATGAGTACATTTAAATTAAATGGACTGTCAACCATTTCGGCAGTGCTACTTGTTTATTTTACGTTATCTTTCAAGATAGAATTGCAACTCTGAACTGTAGTTACACTCCCTTCTGCTCTGTCAAATCCCCTTCCCTCCCAAGATAAAAGAGAAGAAAGAAATGTACGCTCAGCAAGGCTTTCTCATTACCTATTTGTTCTCCTTTCTGGAGTACTTGCTATCTTACAGTGGGGTTATTGATGCAGCTTTTCTTCTGAATCAAGTAGCATACATGGTGAAAGACCATCTGCAGAGTATGCAAGGTTGAGGAAGCAATCACTAGAGGAGGAATTTGGACATGTCCTGGGGACTTACAGCTCCAGAAGTGTTTCCGTAGTGTATCGATTTGGGCCATTCTTGGCATTGTTCCGAGCAGCAGTTATCTCGTTCCATGTTTTGAAGCTGTCTATATGGCAGCTATTTGTTCATGATATTCAACAACGCGCAATCAAGGTGGAATGTGTTCTTTCGTTACTATTTGCTTTGCAAGTGAAGAATTTTGAGTTCCATATTTCCTTTTAACTTGCAAATTCTATATCAGGACATGTCCCACCTTCCACATACATTTTAAGTGCAGCTGCAAAACANAAAGAAAAAGAAAAAGAGGAGCAGAAAACTTTCTGATGGAATTGACAATCAGTGATGTAGTGATTGGCTTTCTTCACCGCTATCTAGTTTGAATTGTCTGACATGCTTACATGACGGGCTCTCTTTGCTTGCCGATTTATCTGAATATCGTCCTCTTTTAAAAAAAATACAGGCGTTCCATGTAGTGTTAGTTTGTTATTACACTTTTTGAGGCGGGATTACACTGGATTTTTGTTATATTATAAGACCATTTCTTGCTGTCATTGCCTTAGTGAAAAATATATAGTAACTATGCACTACCGATCCCAAATTAACTCGATGCAATTTTGTGCAGTTTTGTGAAACACTAATTAGACTGGGGCCGTTCTACATAAAGGCAAGTGGCTTTTTCCCTGCAGAATTTTGTCTTTGGTCCAATTACATAATAGTAGAGCTACTATACTATGCTGCTTCAATATGTGAGTCTGTATCCTCTTAACCTTCTTTTTTGTTCCACAATATGTGAGTACTATATTCCTTCATTTCACTTCTTCAGTATCATCACTGTCCTCTTACAACAACTACTACTATTACTTATGTTATGTTTGTTACCTTTATCTGTACTCAGTTTTCATAGTATTATCACTGCTACTGTTGCTGCTGCAATAATGTTTTGTATAAAACCAAAACTTGAGATCATTTAGAAACAACTTTATTGAGAGTGTTAGGAATAAAGTTGCGTACATCTTGATAACTTGATATCTGCTGAGTGGCTGGAGTTACATTGGTTGTTGTTGAGTATTCTTGTAACCTTTTTTGATCTTGATTGTCAAATGTAATAGAAGTCTTTAGTGCCCTTAACTCATTTAAAATTCTTCTCTCTTTTGATCTAAACAAGAGAGCCACCCTTTTCTTGTAATGTTCTTACAGTTTGAACATCAAACTATAATGCAAGTCCGGAGCATCATTAACTCCTATTCTTGGATCCATTAGTTCCTTTGGGGCTGGTGCATTTGTTATTTTGGTTTTTCTCGGAGTCTCTTTGTCACAAGTACCAAGGGATTTTTGTGTGTAGTAAATTGTTTGTAATCTGTGTGAACTTCTTGTCCTCTGTATTCTTTCCAACTCTTATCTATATACTCCCTCCGTTCCTGAAAAATTCTACCATTTGCTTTTTGCACAACAACCAATGCAAGCTGATTTTTGCATGTGCTTTCTCCTTTTGGCCCACCACATTAGTGTTTATCACCACAAATTTTTTTACCCAAAAGAGATATGGTAGTGTTTTTGTGAAACATCCAAATAAGGAAAATGGTAGAATTTTTAAGGAACGGATGGAGTACTTTCTTATCACAAAAATTTGTGCTGTTGGCTCAACTGTAGGCACTTTGAGTGCTTTCACTTCCGCAACGAGCGCCTACTGGTGATACATGTGTGTGTAATATTGTGTTGTTTCTTTGCATCCACAGCTTGGACAGGCACTGAGCACTAGACCAGATATATTACCGGCCATATACTGCCAGGAGCTTGCTAAATTGCAGGTTTACATTCTTCCCTGATCCTGGGACCCCTTTTAGTTCAGTACAGAGTTAGCATCAAATAACTTTAGTTCTTATCTTATGCAGGATCAGATACCTCCATTTCCAAATTCTGCTGCAATTAGATCCATCGAGAGCCAGCTGGGTGCTCCTATTTCAGAGATCTTTTTGGACATCAGTCCAGAGCCAATGGCTGCAGCTTCTTTGGGGCAGGTGTATAGAGGTTAGAGTTAATCTGTTTATGATGGGGCTGATTGTGTTATTTTGGTTTGTTTCCATTTCTTGTGCTATCATGGAAGTTGTTTGATGTACTGTATACACAAGTCATACAAGATTTTAATCTGAATACCTTTGTTAATGTTTCAAGTCTTGCAGCTCACTTGCATTCTGGGGAGCTGGTAGCTGTCAAAGTGCAGAGGCCTGGTATGCCATTGTCATTGACTCTTGATGCATTACTGTTTCACATGATAGGCGGCCAACTAAAACGTTTTGCCAAGGCTCGCAAGGATTTACTAGTTGCAGTCAACGAGATGGTGAGATCTTTAGTTTTGATGTAAGAAGTTGGGTATCTCTTATGATGGAGATGATTGTTGTCTGTAGTTACTTGTCTGTGTAACCATTGGGATTTCTCCACAGCAGTGTCTCATATAAATATGGTTGCAATTCCTGGCATATTCAATCTCTTAATTTGTTTCTGTGATTGGTTTAGAGAAACTTTACAATTTATTTGAGTTATTGTCTGGAATCTTGGTGTCTCTTGCTCTTATGTACACCTGTTACATACCCTGGAGATTACAAATTGGATGGCATGGAACACCAATCAAATCTTTCCTTTTGCCTCTACTTGGGTCGATTGTGTGTTTTGTTGCTGCAATTGTTGTGTCTAGAATCTGTGATAAAAACTCGTGTGAAGTTTTCGTTGCTGCCACTGCAGACTAACTAATCAACCCTTACCTACATAGCCTGGGAGTTGGTTGGCATTACACAGCAGGGTACCGAAATTGATAAAATTTTGAGAAATTTAGGAGGCCGCCCTGCTTTTATTGGTTTTAGTGGCTACATTTGAAGCATCTTGTGCTTTATTTGGGGGGGGGGGGGGGTGTCAATCACTGAAATCCAATGTCACTAGGGTGATTTTTAAGCAGTTTGTCGATTGGGGCCTCCTTTTTCTTCTTTGGATGATGAAGCATGCTTCAACTTTTAATTTCAAATCTGTTAGGCCCAGTAACAGCTTTTCTCCATGATAAGTGCAGTATCATGAAATTGGAGGGCATTACATGAATCCATAATTTTTTTTTAAAATAAAACAAATCTTGTGTGTTGTGGGGGGTGGCGTTAACCGTCAAGTAAGCCTGAGTATTAGGCTAATCCTTGGTAATCAAATATATCTCATTTTTTTCTTGCCGCCTTCGATGTTTCTTTTCAGAGTGCAATTTGCAAAGTTCTTGATACTGATTGTATCTTGTCTGGCTTCCGTAGGTGAGGCACATGTTTGAAGAGATAGATTACATCCTAGAAGGGGAAAATGCGGAGCGCTTTGCTTCTTTGTATGCTTCTTATCAATGTAAGTCATAAAATTTCACCTTTTTTATGTTATGCTGAGGGTGGTCGTGGAGTTTGGCGGTTCTTCTAAGGACTAAGTTTCTTGAATGTAGTTTCATATTGGTTTTATAGATATATTGCACTTTATCCCCTTTGCTTAACTGTGGTAAAATTTATTTTTAGCAATTAAGCTCTCCCTTTATAGGCTTATAGCTATGAGTAGATGTGGTGCAAATTCAAATGCTATGAAGTACTGTTATTTTGTTGGGATTCGACTTGCCTGTTGAATACTCTTATGTAAAACAGTTGGTAAATTGTATTGTCTTTATGTTAAACTGTAGTCATCTTAGCTATTAATGATTTATGGGTGAATGGAATAAAAATTAGTTTTGAATTTAAGGAGATTCGACAGTCTTAGTTAAGCCTTATCTCGGGTCCGATCTCAATTAGCACATAACTTGATATGGCTTACAATAATTGGATATAGGAAGGTTTAGTTAAGAATTTAGATTTCTTTTCTTATTTCCATATTTATTTGTAGCATTTTGTTAGGATAACCCTCTGTCCAAAAATGAACATCAACTTGCTTTTGGCATGCTTATTTTTTAGATTGTAGAAAATTTCATTAAAAAAAATGTACGGAGGTAAATACAAGATAAGAGGACAAGGAGTCTTCAAGAGAGCATCCAAGTACACGTATAATATCTAGTTAAAAATCACCCAATGACACTGAACATCAATGAGGATCATCTCCCTAAAAGCCTTAACTTTGGCCAAAATGGAGGCTAAATACACCACCGGGTTCCATACAAAAATGAGAGGCTTGTAAACCCCAAGAATATTCGAGAATTCCAGTGCAACCATAGGCACCATTAAATAGCTAACCCATCAGCAAATGCTTCAGCAGCACTATTCTGCCACTTTCAACTGGGATTCAAACTCTTCTCCAAAGTAGATGGTGGATTGTGTGGTGATTTGTGCTAGGGTTGTGGGGATCTCCATTGCCACAGAGCTTGCGTTGAAAGGAAGAGAGGTTTGGATCCTCAAATCTGCTCTTACTTCGGCACTGGCACTAGCTCTCGCACTGGTGAGGTCATCCATGCCGCGATTTATTACCCTCCCATCTCCTTCAATGTCTCTCTCTGTGAATTTTGATTTTACTTGTGCCTTGTACAATCATCTATGGAAGCAATTGAGCAGTATTTCGAGGTGTAGGTGTGATGAGATAAATTGAAGTTCAACTCAATGAATGTCTCACTCTGTTATGGGTGGTCTGTGAGTTTCCATATGAAATTTTGCTGCTACTTTGTGCAATTTTAAGAAGTTGGGTTTGTTGATGTACTATAGTATGTGAGACAAGTTCACGGGGGATGGGCTGGCTGGGCAGATGAGGGGAAAGGGGAGGAGAGAGAAAATTTGAAGAGGAACGGGCTAGGAAAAGGGAGTGGGGGCTGAGGGTAAATTTGTCATAAAAATGACAACATTGCTCTTAACGTTCATTTTTTATGGGTGTCGGGTTTTTGTATAGCGAGGTATTATCTCCCAACCTCAAGGGTACAGCTTACAGGAAACTAAACGAAAAACAGGTATAGTGTGCAATCCCTGAAACTACAGGGTACACTAATGAATTGTCAAAAATCAATCACAGAAGGTAGTTTCCCACAAGACAAAAAAACTAAAGATTATATTAGGTGGTATTTCACAAAGTGACCTATATATTAGTACGTGGTTTCTCGCTAATTTTCCAACTTAACATTAGAAACACACAAGAATTTAGTAATTTACTGTCCGGATGTGATGTTAACTTTTGTTCCTAAATCCATTACTTGTCGCATTGGTACTACCATACAAGAGAGGTGTTTTTGTAAGCTGCATTGCTGAATTGTGTGTTAGGTACGTGTTTCATCCTGTTCTGTCTTCCCACACCCATTTGCATGTGTTGCACCAAGTGTTCCCATCTTTCTCATCTTTCGATTGTTATACACTGTTACTTCTGATTAGTGATTAGTTCATTTAAATGAAGGTGATGATAAGGCTAGAAAGGGTAGAGGTACAGACGGAGATTCTTCAGCATATGAACAGAAAACTCTCATCAAAGTTCCGAAAATATATTGGAAGTACACTCGTAAAGCTGTGCTGACTATGGAATGGATTGATGGAATTAAGTTGACCGATGGGGAAACATTGGCGAAGGCCCACTTGAAGCGGAAGGAGCTTGTTGATGAGGTATTGCCGAAAATCGAACTTGATGTTTAGTGTAGGCTTATCCTTGCTTTGTTCTGCAATATTTACTATATTTTCAATATATTTGTTACTTTACTTAGTTTCTTTCTTTCCGGGCTTCTATATTCACAGGGTTTGTACTGCTCTTTGAGACAATTGCTTGAGGTGGGATTCTTTCATGCTGATCCCCATCCAGGAAATCTAGTTGCTACATATGATGGATCTCTTGCCTATTTCGACTTTGGAATGATGGGAAATATCCCACGTCATTACCGTGTTGGCCTCATTCAAGTGGTATGACCCACTAAACCTATATTTATGTGGTTCAATTAGTTGACTCAAAAATATTTGAAGCAATAATATAATATGATTTTTTTTTTTTTTTTTTTTTTTTTTTTTTTTTTGGGTGGCTATTATCACTCTTTACAAGTGATACTAGTGTTGTATGGTTGTAGGCTATATGACTTCCAATTGTTTGCTCTGGCTACCCAAAATGCAGAGGAAAGTTCTGTTTGCTTCTCTGTTCTGTACATTTTTTTTTTTTAGCTATATCACTACTATTATCTTTTTCTTCATTCTCGTAAGTCATAATATTGCGGAACGATAGTGTAATGGGTTCTGTGATAAATCGCAATGTGAATTATTTATCGGCGTTTATACCAGTCATGTCGGCTATAACAGCAGTTTCTTGGTCGTGTCGGCCAGTGATCAGTCGTAGGGGCAGTTTCCGCTATGTATCTGCTGAACACGACGACTAATATTGACATTAACTGTTGGGATTTGCGAATCGGCAAGTTAAAAATTTGCTATAAATCAGCTTATACATTGCTACTAAAAAAAAGATATACAAAAAAGAGAAGCAAAGAAAACATTCCTCTTCTGAGCGCCCCACTGCCCCTCAGTAAGTTGCAGATTTGTTTATCTTTTTTTTTTTTAATTAGCTTTTTCTTAGTTATCTATTTAATTTTATTTAAAATCTGTCTGGGAACCAAATATCAGCTGATAAACGAAGTAAGGCCTACAGGTATCATTTTTCGACCTTGCCAAATGTGATACCTTTATTCATAACAAGGTGTCAAATATGTTGGTTTTATCAGCCCATACCTGGCGCCGGCTGGCGGGGAATGGTTGGATAAGGGTGGATAAGCAGCTGATATACTGACCCATACAGTCGATGAGCAATTGTTGTGGCCGATAAAAATGACACCATAATTCACTGCAACCCGTTAAATTTACATCCATAATACTACTTTTTACTGTGTCAAAATCATGGTTCTGTGGCTGAACCAGCCTATGTTTTTAGTGACTACAAGCAGTAGATACTGGGTAGTGCTTTTGTTCACTTCAAATTTTCTAATCCTACAATAAATTTACATATTTTATTTTTCTCTTAACCCCCTTCCCCCACATACAATTAGGCGATATTGTTATTTGGTACCTTCTTCTGAGAGTGCTCTCCTTTAATTGCTCCTCTATGTACTGTCGAAGTGAGAAGTACTGGCCCTGTGATGTCAGTAGAGATGAAGACATTGACTTTTCAATTACTTGACTTCTCAGCTTTCCAGGCTCAGTGTTGTCAAGGCATATTCCATTCATTAGTTTTGACTAGTAAGGTTTAAGCTGCACACATTCTGACCTCTTCAGACCCCACTGTGATCCAGGTCATCACTTAATGTTGCTGCTATTTTATCTGACATGGCGTTTTCTATTTTCAGCTTGTGCACTTTGTGAATCGTGACTCGCTGGGTCTAGCAAATGACTTTTTGTCCCTGGGATTTCTTCCTGAAGGTGTTGACATTCAGTTGGTTTCAGATGCTTTGCAAGCATCCTTTGGTGATGGGTCTAGGCTATCTCGAGATTTTCAGGTGAGCTCTTGTTAGATTAATCTCAGCTCATGTGTGGGCCTATAAAAATGGATGTCGCAAGTTTATACCTTACTGATTTACATTCTTGGCCATGGAGCATGTCTCGTCTACAGGATGTAATCTCAAGTACAAGACAAAAAGAGCCCTTCAAATATCTGCCATAGTGACAAACTGACAATTGTATTTTACAAGTTATATCATGATGGTACTCAAGTCATAAGAGCCAAAAATCTTTCTTCTTGTTACATTAGTATCTGCTCTTCTTGAGGCATCATTTTCTTTCTTTGAATGCAGGATTGCTTTATTTAACTTAGAGACATAATAATTCTAAATTCCTATGATTAGCTTGAAAGCTTTTATGCCAACATATAATTTGGAATTTTGGATGTAGGATACATAATTGTAAACTTCTTCAATAGTATACAAAGGATTAGGATATGGGCTTTCTGATGGGGGAATGAGACTACAAAGACGACCTCCCAGAGAGTCATATCCTCCATGAGTCTCATCATTTTCTCTCTTTTTTCTTTTGATTTGTTCATTGCCTAAAGTAAAGGTTGTAATGCCTGCAGTTGATCTTCCATGTTCTATTTCAAAAGCACTGTTTCTTTGGATTTTCTTGTATGCCATCAGGTCTTACTATCCTGTTCCCTTTCCTTGGTGAAAGCCCCATCATTACTTTTAATATCTTGTCTGTTGCTGTTTGTTCCAACATTAATGATCTGTGTTGTTCCTGGTGAAAGAATATATTTGTTGACTTCTTAATTTACTGGATTTCAGAGCATAATGAACCAGCTATATGATGTTATGTACGAATTTAACTTCTCCCTTCCCCCTGATTACGCATTGGTGATAAGAGCACTGGGATCGTTAGAAGGCACGGCTAAAGCTTTGGACCCAGAATTTAAAGTGGTTGAGAGCGCATACCCATTTGTCATTGGGAGGCTGTTGGTGGACCCAAGTCCTGATATGAGGAAAATTTTGAGGGAACTTCTTATCCGTAATGATGGGTCAATAAGATGGAATCGCCTTGAACGTCTGGTAGGTCAGCTAACTTTTGGTATGCAATTCCCAGTCTTGTAGTTGCTGTGTGTCTCTCTCTCTTTCTATATTTGATGTTACTATGTTACTCTGCTACTAGCTTGGAAGAAGTCTATGATATTCTTCATGTTTTTCCTCTGTTATGTCAATGTTCAGCCCATTTTGTTTTTTTAATATGTTAAGAAAAGATGTACAGTTTTAAAAGATGGACCGCATATCTCAATCAGAAACTCTTAAAAGACAATTGTGCTCAACAGCGCCTAGGGTAAAGTTGTAGATATTCACTCTCACACGCTTCTCTGTCAAAGATGTCTACTGAAGTGTCTGCATATGTTTCTGATAAGTGAGGCAGAAGATAGTTAGGTGCCTAAAAACTAAAAAGCTCACCATTCCTTTTATTTGACAGCCCTGCCTTGTGATTGTATTTATGACACTTCTACCCATTAATGCATTTGAAACGAATTTCAAATTTCTGATCATCTAAAGCTCATGCAGCCAGTTGCATCCTTTTTCTTTAAATCTTGCTGCAAAACTCAAAGAACAAGGTGGAGTGGCTATTAAATCAGACTATGCATAAACCTAGGAAAGATCCTACTGAGGGTAAGGTATGGGGAGGTCCAGATATACATAGCCTTATCTCAGTAGAAAGACTGTTTTAGAAAGACCCACAAAAAGAATTTTCAAATTTGAAAACATTTAAACAAACAAACAATATTAGTCAACAGATAGGTAACTAGAAAGATATTTATCTAAATATACAGATATATCGGAGAAAAGACAGGAGTACCACGGGAGGAGAGGGTATTGAGAAATAAATAACTAAATGCATGCAAAAGTAAGAAAGAAACTATTTTCAAAAAAGAAAAATAAATAAATAAATTTGAAAATAATTTAAAATAAAATAAATAAATAACAAATACCTATCTACCTAAAAGGAAAATCTCTAACTATGATCCTCTACACATGTCCATCTACGCCAAAGACTCCTAGTGAGGGCCATGTCCTCGGTAAGTTCTAAAAGGGTCGTATCCTGTTTAATCACCTCCCTCCGAATTTTCTTCGGTCTTCCTCTCCTTCATTTGCACCCAAGTACTATCCTCTCAAACCTCCTCAGCAGGGAAGTCTCCTCATAACAAGACCCTACCATCTCTGTCTCTCGCAACTTATTCGAAATGTTGGGCACCCCCACTTATCCCTAACCACTTTGTTCTTTTGCACATCTCACGTAGCATCCTCATCTCTGCCAACAACAACTTTTGGATGTGCGTGTGCTTAACAAGCCAACACTTGCCTCGTAGAGCATGACCTGCCTAACAGTTGTGCAGTAGAACTTACCTTTCAATTTAAGTCGTATCTTCCTGAACGCCTGAGACACTTCTTTATTTTAGGCACCCTGCTGAGATACGGTGCACTATGCCGTCTTCTATCTCGCAGCTGCTTTGTTTGATAGATCCTGGATCCTTAAAACGATCTTTTTTGGGTATAACTTCGGTATCAATCATTATTTTCCCATCTGATGTCTCCCTACCTCCCTGAAAGCTACCTAGCCTACATTTTAAGTACTCGGTCTTAGTTCTGCTCAATTTTAAAACCCTTTGACTCTAGCGTCTCCCTCCAAAGTCCTAACTTGTTACTAGTTACTAACGCCATCTCTGATTCCGTCTATTAAGACTATGTCATCACCAAACAACATACACCATGGCACATCTCCTTGAATAGTCTTTTTCAGCTCATCTCTGGCTGCTGCTAATAGAAAAGGCTCAATGAAGACCCCTGGTGTAGCCCTGTGTAAATAGAGAAGTGCTCCGTTTTGCCTCCCATCGTCCTGACTTCAGTCCTGACACCATCATGTCTTTAATAACCTGTATACACGCCACCTGAATACCCTTGGCTTCCAGACACTTCCATAATACTTCTTTGGGGACGAGGTCGTGAGCCTTTTCAAGATCATTGAAAATCATGTGCAAGTCCCTCTACCTGTAGTATTCCATCAAACGTCTAAGAAGATGGATAGCTTCTGTAGTGGATCGACCAGGCATGAAACTGAATTGGTTCTCCCAGATAGTTTTCTCGTTCTCACTCATTTCTCAATCACCCTCTTCCACTGCTCATGTTGTGGCTAAGTAGTTTAATGCCTCTGTAGTTATTGCAACTCTGTATGTCTCTTTATTCAAGTTGATGAATGAATCTGTAATTTAGCTTATAGCATTAGTGCTTAATATCCTGAATTTTGTTGAATCTAGAGTGATTAGGGCTTCCTTGATGGTTCTCTTTTTTGCATGTGCATGTTCATGCTGGTGTGCGTGCATGTAAGTTTGTAGTTTGTATTGTTTATTCGAAGCTTTAAGGCCATCAGATTTGCTGTTATAGAAAGCTTTTATGATACTCCTCTATACAGTTTCTCATCATTAGAGCACAATACTCCTTGAAGTTGTTAAATCCTCACTGCAAAGTATTCTTCCAGGTTGCTGCCATATCTCAAGAAGATTCTGATTCTGCTGGAGAACGTCCTACGTCTGAAGAAGATACTTCAATTCCTTTCAGATGGAAATCATTCGACATGCGATCTGTTGTTGCAGCTACTGAAGATCTTTTCCTATTTGTTTTATCCGAAAAGGGTTCGAGGGTCCGGTTGTATCTTGTAAGGGATATACTCAAAGCTACCGATGCATTCCTGCATGAGAAATTAGTTGCTAACCTTTTTGACGGTGATGTTCATGATAGGAGAGCTTCTATGTCTGAGGTAAGCATGATTTCTCACCTACTATACTACTTATATTCCAACTTTCTATTGCCGGTCAATTGGAAACAGCCCTTTGCTAGTTTCGGCTTGAAGTGGTTAGGCTGGATAGATTCTTACCTCCAGGGACCCTGCCAACAATGCGATTCACATCGGGCATTGTTGGGGGAGATCCAGAGGTTATTGCAACTTGTTGAACATAAATCAGAAGTTGGGCCTTTTTTTAATGTACCTACCCAGGCCTTCAATCTTAAGTCTTAGCCTCTAGGCTAAGGCTTCAGTGACGTAAATGTCATGTCTTATAATTCGAGAAAATGTTGTGAGATATGTCATGAGATCCTTGAACACACTTAAATTTTTCATAATCCAAGAAAATGTTATGAGATATTTCATGAGATCCTTGAACACTCTTAAATGTGTATATACAAGGTTATTGGTTGTAGGAGTTAAACATATAATTAGATATCTTAAGAGATCCCTGTGCAGTATGTCTCCCTAGTATAGTTAGGGCCTATGTGCTGATTAATGCAAAAGTATGAGCTGTATACTACTGTTAACTCTTGATCTTCATATGAGTTCACTTTATGATGGTTCCTCTTCCTGTATGACAGGCGTACATGACGGTAACAAGAGTGGCTAATGGGTTTCGGTATTTGGGGCAGGCTGTAAAGAAGGCCCCAGAAGCATGGATTGCTATGCTGGCCCGTATGTCACTGAAACCAGAGTTCCATAACTTCCTTCTGGACATAGTTTCAGCCTTGTTGCAGCATTCTAGCCGTGAAATACCTGAGACTTCTTGGATAAGTTTATCTAAATTACTTCACAAAATGGTGGATCGTTCCAACAAATCCAAGGATATACGAGGTAGATAATTATGTGCCCAACTTCTCTTGCCACACACAAGTGGATGCTGAAGTATTGATGTGGAAACATCTGAGGCCTCCGTAAAGTGATTTAACTGATGGAAAGCTGAGTTGGACATTTGATTAACTGATAGAAAGCAGAGTTGGACAAATGTCCAAAGGATGTTTCAGGCCTTGGCCAAACAAGAAAACGGTAACTCCCACCTGTTGCCGGTGTTAAATTGTGAAGGATGCTGATCTCCTCTTAGTTATCAGGGAAGGACACTAACAATCAAGCATAATGGTCCAATAAGGAACCATTTTCTATTAAAGAACTGTTAACACAAACAGGGCAGACGACAGTGATAGATTTTTGTTGGGGGAGATTGTTTGCTGACACACTGTGGATCTGTATATATCACAGGACAATATCGTATTGTTTTGATGCCCATCTGAATAAGGGGAAGAGAAAATGTGAGAGGCAAATAGTTCGATTTTCAGCCTGAAGCTGTGTAGAAAAATACAGGAAGAGTGATGAACTTGTTCCTTATGGTTACGGCTCTGGTACTTCTTTGAGTAGATGGTGTCTTCTGGTGATTCAAGGACGAGGTAATGATGGCCTTGTGATTTCGACTGCATTAATTCTATGGTTGTCGCATGTATTGGTTAGACTGCAGAATTGGAAGAAGCATTTTCTTTGTTCCCTCTCATCTAGGAAGGGCATAATGATATTGAATATTCTTTGTTTTTCTACCTCTCCTTGAACTAGTTATTAGCATGGCCTGTACACATATATGCTTTAACGTGTGATCTGTATTGTATCTGTATTAACGTGTTTACAAGTAGTGATTTCGGGGTTAGTTTACACCCTCGATACAATACAGTAGTATTTTGTTTTCTAAGATGTAGTAGTAATAGTTTGTAATGTAAACAACCTCAACAAAACTCAAAAACTAGTCAGTTGGTATTTGGGGCAGATGTGGTTCCTCGTTTTCTCGACTTTGAGAAATAGAAGCACTCATCAGCAAAGAGGGATTAGGACTCCCTTTTGTCTCAAGGGAAAACAGGAAAATGAGGAATGTGTTTATGCAAAGATATACTTGTACATTAGCTACACTACACAGGATGTTCTAGTGTTTACTAGAGTATTTGTTATGAGTAAGGTTGATGAAGTATGTAGTACTGGATTTTAAGAGTAATAATATCAACGGAGTATAAAAAGAGTAATTGATCAAGTTAGAAGATTAGACACGTAAACGATTAAACTCAGTTATTTTTCAAATGGTGAACCAAATAAAGTTTTTCTTTTGATCTGCACCGTGTCAATTGATATTGAATATAACAATAACTATAGTATCAATAATAATAATCCTAATACAATCAAGGGGGTGTATAGGGACTCATCCACCCTTAACCAAGGTCGGGTGTTCGAATCCCGCCTTGGGTATGGAGCAGCCTTAAATCCCTTGGCCAGCTGTCCCACCCTTTGAGGTGCCTACAAGCTAGCGCGGGGAATACTCCAAGTAACAAAATCAACAAAATTACTGTGAATGTGAAATTAAATAACGGTAAGTTAAGCATGCATGTGTGCCACGTGTATGGTAGGAGTAAAATGAGACAGGGCTCCAAATAATTCTCCTCCAGAATTAGGGAGGGAGATGTCTGTTGTCTGTTGTCTGTTGCTAACATTCAACTCCAAATCTCAAATAATAATTAATAATTAATAATAAATCTGTGAAATGCCTTCGCCTTCGCCTTCGCCTTCCCCGACGCCGTTGTATTCTACTCTACGACTCACTCATCCATCTCTATTTTTGGCATTAATTAATTCCATCCAAACTTCTCTTCTCTGTCTTTTGTCCTCCCATCTCTTGTTTTTGACACTTTAACAAATTTTGTTCATTTTTTTTTCAATAATAATAATAATAATAATAATAATTAATTAACCAAAAAATGATCTGTGCTAATCAGTAATTTTGGGTAAATATCAATCAAAGAACCCCCTCTTTCCCCTTTTGTTTTCCCATTTGCCCACATCGTCCTTTGCGTTGTTTAACAACCCCAAATAACCAGAAAACCCAAACCTCAAAAAGTATAAACCAAAATAAAGAAACTACACCATCAAAGTTCTGCCCTTTTCCTCTTTTTTTTTTTTTTTTTTTTCTTTCTCTCTTTTCTGTCTCTTATTTCTGGGTTTTGCTCACTTGATTCTCCAATTCACAGGTAATTTGGTGATATACCCCTCCTCTTAATTTGTTTGGTTAATGCATTTATGCACTTTGGGTGCGCTTGCCGCAATCATAGTTTATGATTTGCTTTGATTCCACATCGTAAATCTTCCCTAATGTTTGCTTTATTTTGGTTGCAATTCCGTGCCCATTTGGCTCTTTTCTTTGCCCATATTGTGTTGATATTGATCAGATTTCCGCAAACTTCTGTGATCTTTGTTTGTTTATAATTTGATTTGTTTTTATAGTGTATGTATTTTTTCTTTAATTTTAGTTTAAATTAAAATCTCCTATTCAAGGCGCTAACTGCAGACCCTAATTTGTTACCGTTGTTTTCAGGTTAGATTTGGTTGGTATCAGTAGTTGGAAATGTATTTGGGGTTACCGCAACTTTCAGGTTCATTAGGCTCATGATCATAGGCCCTTTTAATTGACTGTTACTATTGTTATCATTGTTAGTTCCACACATCAGATTAAAGAGGGTAGAAGTTGTTGGGTTTCTGATAAAATTGAGCAGTGAAAATGGGTTATCTTGATTCAGTGTTGTCATCCTCGAACCAAGTTCACGTTGAGGAACAACCCGTTAGCGGTGGTGGGATCAGGTATTTCCTCTCATCTTTCAGCCTCTCTCTTTACATTGAGATCTGGGTCTATGTTGATTGATGTTTTAAGCTGCTTTTTTTTTTTTTTTTTTTTTTTTTTTATGTTCTTGAGATGGACAATTTCAATCACTGCTCTTATATTTTACTATTTTCAAATTGAGAAATTGAGTATAATGTCACTGGTATGTGCCATTTGTTTTACGTACACTGCTCTCAAATTCAGAGTTTTTTTTTGGTGAAATTCACAAGAGAAATCAAATTTGCGTCGCCTAGTGATCCTGATGGATGGTATTTCCTGGACGTGGGAATATGACTTTACACATGAACTGAGGGAGGAGAAGAAATAGAGGATCACAACTTAACATAGTTTTAGAGGGCTGTTTACAGTTCTGTTGAATAAAGATCATTAGTTCATTACAACATCAAAGTAGGTAGGAGAAAGGATTGACATCTGTTGTGCCATTTATCTTGATTAAGACTTATAGATGGATAAACTGGGCTAATATCTGCAAGGTTGATATCAATAACTGAGAGAAATGAAATATTTTTCTGAATGAAATGTATGTTGGAGTTTCGGAGGCTTTTATGTTCTTCCTACTTGCTACATCATGTAGTGCTTTGGAATTCTTGTGCTATATTTGCAAGAATTTAATGCCAAGAATTGGTTTCCTTTGTACCCATCTTTCCTTGTCAGTTAACTTCTGGCTGGTGTGACCTATTATTGTAAATTAGTAGTAGGCAAGGACCTACTTTGTGTGACAAGTGAGGATCCAATGTTTTTCTCTTCTTATTCTCCGAAACTCGAATGAAGAAGTCCTTGAATTTGGTAAGGGACCAATTGTTGGACCTTTTGGCAACTGAAGTTCATTTTATGTCCTTTTGCAAGGAGATTGCAGTATGTGATACATGTCTCAAGTTCTGACAAAAGGTTCGAAGATAGCAAGTGTTTTTATAAAACGACAAGCTACAGGGCTGTTAATGCTTTTTGTACAAGTTATGGAAGGAAGTAATAGAACCAACTGGGAAGGGAAATACGTATGTTTATCAGATGCAGGGTCATTAGGGATAGGTCTGTGATTTAATTTTTTGCAGATACTGTTGTTGATCACACTTATCAATTACATGTATCATTTATAACTGTTTCAATTATGATCATGAAGGCCTAATCTTTCTTGAAAATGTCCAAGCTAGATAAGTAGATAAAGTAGTAATTTGAATGTTAAAGCACTTTATGGTGGTAGCCAGTGTTTAGACACACAATACACGATGAATTGATACTTCTTACCATTGTATTATTTTTCTGAATGTCCAAGATGGCCAGTTTATTCAGCATACTAATACTAATATCTGTCTGAACAGCCAAAATGGCAAGTTTAGCTATGGATATGCAAGCTCTCCTGGGAAGAGGTCATCTATGGAGGATTTTTATGAAACAAGAATTGATGGTGTTGAGGGAGAGGTAGTCGGCCTATTTGGTGTTTTTGATGGTAAATTTCCATCCCTTCTTCCTTCCTTCCCCTAATTCCTAGTGGGGAGAGATTGGTAATGCCATTGTCCAAATATCCACTATGTTCTTGTGATTCTGTTCTTGTATCTCATGAGCTTTGCATCATATCATAAGTGATAATTGTTTTATGTTAGCACCTTGGTGGGACTGGGATTTTCTGTTAATTGTATCATATGGATTTTTTGCTGATGCTAGTAGCAGTTTAGCACTGCGGTAACTGATTTTTACATATGCCTAGTTCACAATATTGCTTAATAAATCAAGCAACAACATTTTTGTATGAAGTTTGTAATGTTTTCAGCATTGTTTCTAGCTAGATTTTTGCCAGCCAGAGTTTGTGTAACTTTATTACTTTGTGATGTCATGCTTTGTTATGCTCGAGAGATCACTAGTTCGAGCCCCCTTAGAGCCACTGAAAGTTGTTCTGGCCCTTAACATTAGAGCCAACAGGAGTAGTCGAGCAAAGCATGGAGACCCTTAAAATCATTCAAACAAACAAAATTGATCTCATGCTTTCTTATTTGTTCCTATTCTGAGGAAAATGAATAGTTATAAGGAATTCCAAAAGCTACCTAAAGTTGTGGCAGAAGTTTTGGCTGGGAGGGGTTTGTACTTTGTTTCTGGATATGCTGTCCCCATTATATATGGGCCCTTGTCCATTTATATCGCTGATTTGCAATTTTTAAAGTTATCTTTATTTTATGGCAAGAATTTTATGATACAAGCTATAGACCCATGGCATGTCACGTTCTTACATCTTTCCTTGTTCAGGACATGGTGGTGCTCGTGCTGCTGAATATGTTAAACAAAACCTTTTCAGCAATCTGATTAAGCACCCGAAGTTCATTTCTGATACAAAATCAGCTATAGGTTTGTGTTGTTTGAGTTCTCCAAGCTTGCCTTATTTATGTTTTAAGAAGGTCAATTGCCTGCTGAATGGTGGCACCTAAGTGTTTTGTCTCATTCTCTTTCTTATTGCAGCTGAAGCATATACTCATACAGATTCAGAGTTTCTGAAATCTGAGAATACTCAAAACAGAGATGCGGGTTCAACTGCTTCTACTGCCATCCTTGTTGGTGATCGTTTGTTGGTTGCTAATGTTGGTGATTCTAGGGCTGTAATTTGTCGGGGTGGTGAAGGTAAGATCCTTAGCAGCCTTATGGTACAGAGTATTATTTATAGACTCTGTGGATCATGCAACCTTTTAAGATTCTTGAAATGTTTTTGGTCTAGCACTTCATTTACTATATTAATTATAGAAAGCGAAGAGTTTTTAGATATTGTTGTAAAATCAGAAAAAGATAGTCTCCATGATTTCATATCCTTCTCTGCACCACACTCTTGTGGGGTTCATTTGTTGAATGCTAAATCAAGCTCCCAGTGTACTTATAACAATCTGAATTGCATTTTGAGCCTGTTAAACCTGGAATATCTGGTAATTGTTCACTTATTCTGGTTTCAAAGAGGGTGTCTATTGTCTGAATTGATAATTGACAGCAGAAAGTACGTTACATCTTCTATGAATGAGATGAATGTTGTTTCTTTCTAATGTGCTTGTTGTTAGGAGTATTATCAGAGAGACTGTATGTTTGTCATATCTGCACTTCTGTTACCGCGTCACATGCCTTGTTTTGCAGCTATTGCTGTTTCCCGAGATCACAAGCCAGACCAAAGTGATGAAAGGCAACGGATCGAGGATGCAGGAGGTTTTGTTATGTGGGCTGGTAAGGAGATCTATAACCAGTTCTGATTTTATTCCCTTCCACTCATTCCAATCTTGTTGGTTTTGGATGTCTGATATCTTCATAAACAGGAACTTGGAGGGTTGGAGGCGTTCTTGCTGTTTCTCGTGCGTTTGGTGACAAACTTTTGAAGCAATATGTTGTTGCTGATCCTGAGATTCAGGTCAGATGAAGGGAGTTAATATCAGATTCTTATAAGCCATTCTCATTTAAGTATTTGGTGGTCTATGATATAAGTGATATTACATTGTTTTTGCAATGGTTGGAAGATTGTTATTTTTAGTATTGTGAAAATGTTGTTGAAATTGTTGTATCAGTAATCAGGATGTAGGGGGTAATGCTATTAATCGTTTAGGTTAGATGGCATTGTGCAGGAAAACATGAACCTGTGCTTCATTCTCTCTTCTTCAATTTTGATGACAAATTACTTGGTCCATGCACATTATGTCATTAAATGCACTGCTAACAGAGTGAAAACTAGTATAAGTGATTTGCTGAGATTCTAGTGCCTCCTTACTTTTTAGTTATTCTCTTGCTCCATCCTCGTATCATTTGTAAGTTTTGGTTATGTTCGAACATTTCTATGGTTGTACTCAGTTTGCATGGTTTCCTTCATGTTCAATGCTTTATTAAAATCTATGGTGATGGTTAGATCTGGTTTCAAGGGAAGCTCACTAGGGCTTTTTATTATGCTTTGAAGGTACTTCCTTCACATTATTTTGTTGCTGCTTTTCCCTGCCTTCCCCATCCATTCCCCACGCAGTTCACCCTTGAAGAACTTGCTTATCTTATGTGTTCTATCACTAATCTATATCATGGATTAATTTTAATTTGGCTATCCCTTTGTACAACTAGTTTCTTCTCTAAAGAATATTTACTAAATTCTGTTTTGAACGTGTCTTTGTGTTTTGAAGGAGGAGGTAGTTGATAGCTCTCTCGAGTTTCTCATTCTTGCAAGCGATGGGCTGTGGGACGTTGTCACAAATGAGGTTTGTCATAATTTCAATTGACTACTATACTCATGTAGCAAAATAGAGTTGCTTTGAGTTTCTATGTTCCACAATATTAGCATGTTCCTAACATAAGTTTTGTTCTAACTATCTCCAGGAGGCAGTTACAATGGTGAAGCCTATCCAGGATACAGAGGAAGCAGCAAAGAAACTGATGCAAGAAGCATATCAGAGAGGCAGTGCAGATAACATTACTTGTGTCGTTGTTCGGTTCCTTGACAACCCTATTGATTCCTCCTCAAATCGAATCTCAGGCAACCATGGAGATACCTCAAGTCGGGTCTTGGGGGGTAGCCACACTGATTCCTCAAATCGGTTCTTGGGAAGCCACGGTGATTCCTCAATGGGTGGTGGTTCTCAATAAATCTTCTTTTTCTCTACTTCTCGTAATTGGAAGTGATTTCTTTAGCCTTGCTGTTGATGAAAGTAGATCACAGATGAAAAAACCCGCTCTGTTTATAGATTGAATCGATCGAGAAAGAAATAGAGGCTGCGCAAATGAATTGTAATGTTGATAGCCGAAAAATTTGTCCATTGATGTAATTGTAATTTAGACTACAACCTAGAACTCATTTTAACTAAGGAGATGTGCTTTATGTGACTGTTTAAAAAGACCTAGAAGTTGGGATCTAAGTAAGTGTCCCGATTGTTGATTAGAAATTGAAACCTGATTTTGGATTTTCATTTTTGATTCTTCCTGATCATGGCCATATATGCCTGTGTTCTCTTCTACCTAAGTTTTGTATAGTTTTATAATTAGTAATCGTGTGTTCACAAATTATCATATCAGGCGGATAGTATTAGTGGCCTGTGAAATGGTACTGGTAAGTCAAAATTTAGTACTAATGACCCAAAAACTAGTTACCTTTCTTCTTAATCAGTATTATTCCAATACTGATTTTTACTTACCCAGTACCATTTATTATTTGTCCAGTACTCGCCTGATATATTAGGCCGCCTGACACAAGAGTTATGGGTGTTTATGTTAAGAATGTTTTGGAAAAAAAGTATAGATTTTGGATCTACTAGTGTAGAGCAGTAATGTTTGACGACTTAACTTGAACGACTAGGGTGCCTATAAAAACAACCGGTCAAAAATGTCATGTATGCATATAAATATCTCATAATTTACTTAATTGTTACCAAGTATTTTACAAAATTGACATGTCATATCTCTATGCCAATGAAAGCACTAACGTGATGAATCTCTACCAGTACAAGTTTGATCTTGCTCAAAGAATCCAAAAATACTTCATTTCCGCATATGCTCAAAAAAATTAAAAAAAAATTGGCCATTTTAATACGTCGGTCCCCTATACATCGGTTAAATGTAAAAATAACCGATGTAATATCCATTTTTCTGTATAGTGATAACTTAAGAAAATTATAAATTTCTATAGCAACAAACTTGTTGTGTGATTAAATTAAATAAGATCTCGCTCTGCTTCAAGTCTTGTGGATGGAAAACAAGCATTGAGAGAGCTTTTACCATTTAGAGTAGGACGATGAACTGCACTGCACGAATACATGTGGTGGTTAATTGCTCCAGAAAAAACTAATAGCACACAAATTAAACAAGTAAAGTCAAACGTATATATATTACATATTTGGTATGATTGTAATATGAACTTGCATATATAGTTGCATGCATGAGCTTTTATATATGTGCCTTTACGTTAATTAGCTCAGATTGAAAAAGAACTAACTATCAAGTTGTATGACTATATCTGATCATACAAAAATCTCAAAAAAAATAAAAATAAAAATAAAAATGCATGCAAATTCATCAAGGAGCAGGAGCAGAGATAAAACATGCTCCCAAGACACAATATATACCTTACCAAATGAAGACATACATACAGTTGTAGCAGTTAGTCAGTACTCCATTAATTAATAATTAAGGAGGACTCAGCAGATTATAAATAATACTTCTGTAGTAGCATCGTCAAGGCAAATAATAATAATAATAATAATAATAATAATAATAATAATAATAATAATAATAATAATAATAATAATTCAGTTCAGTTCAATTCAGTTCCGTTCTATTCCGTTCAGTTCAGTTCAATTCAGTTCAGTTTTTTTCAGGTGACGAGAACATAGCCTAAGTGGTTTTTTTTAGAGTATATATAGGAGTACCAGATATATTATGTTGTGCTCTGCTTCTTTATTTAATTCTTTTCTTTTATTTATTTATTTATTGGTACTACATACGTACTCTTTTCTAATTTCTAATGCCTTGCTGCCCAAGGTTATATATTGTGCATGATTTTTTAATATAATATATAGCAGGCTGCTACTATATTGCTTTGATATACTCCTTCCGTCCTCAAATAACTTAGACATTTTGATTTGCACGGTCTCCAAAATAACACTTTGACTATTGATAATTACAAATATGTAAATTGAAAAGTTATAACAAAATGATATTTTGAAAATACTAATTAAGATGAATCTAAAAAACACATTTTTACTTTATACATCATT
>BSSO01000998.1:0-26739 GCA_030267885.1 Mesembryanthemum crystallinum
CTTTGAATTAATTCTCATTTAGGGTTTGATTGTTGACGACGTGAAAAGTTCTGTTAGAATCGTGAGTTAGAGCTTCATTCATGGTTTTGACAGTCGTATCAAAATTTGGTTGGAAATTTTCCATAATAATTTCTACAATCCATGGAGCCGAAACACTTAGATTCTTGTACAATCTTGTTCAATCTTGATCTGAAAATGTTCAATCTTGATCTGAAAAGTAATGCAATCAACAATTAATGAAACATAGACCCTCCATGAACATTTTTAAGCCTCTATTTATTCTTTTTATGTATTATTTTCAACCTGTTACAAGTAGTCGAATATTTATCTTCAAACTCCCCCTTTTTTCTAATGCAAACCTCTCTTTGATCACATATTCTCTCACATTTTTTAGAATTTCTAACAGAGTTTTTCACGGCGTAAGCCAAATGGATCCTAAATGGGAATTAATTCAAAAAGTTGGGTACCCTAAATGGGAATAGGTAAACGTCAGGCACCCTTTTTATTATTACCTCAAACATCAAGTACTCTTTTTGAAATTTTTCCTTTTTTTTCTTTTCATATGAAAGACCTTTTTTTTCTGAGGTCAAAACAAGTAAAATCAGATAAACTTGATATCCAAAAACGCCTCCAGCTTCAAACCCCTTTCACAGCGCGTGAACTCTGTCAAAGTACCTACAACTCTACAAGTAAGGGAGTAACAAACACGCTCCACTCACATGCACCAACACAACCCTAACCAGCCACCAATACGACACCGTATCATCATCTTCCTCTCACCACTCCCTTTCACAGCGCGTGAACTTCACCTCTTCGATCCCTTACTTGGCAAAGAGGTTCACGTATAAAAATCTCAATAAACCCCTCTCTCTCTCCCTCCCCCTTCTTCTACTTTTCTCTCTCCCCCTTCTTCTCCCCATTCACCCTTTTAGGTTTCATCGCAGCAGATTGCAGAGCGAGCAGAGAGAAAGTAGAGAGAGAAAGTAGAGAGAGAAAGAGAAGATGAAGGTTTTCGTAAAGACGTTGAAAGGATCTCACTTCGAAGTTGAAGTTAAACCTGAAGATACGGTCCGTTTTTTCATCATCTGAAATCTCTTTTTTGTGTTTCGAAATTTTGTTTTGATCTTTCAGTTGATGTTACTTGCTGTTTGTTGTCATCTGGATTGTTCTGTTTGGTTGCATTCTTGTAATTAGGGTTGAAATTAGGTTTGCGTTTTTTATTTTCCTCGAATTAGGAGCGAATTGGAGCGTGAGATTTTGGTCCTTTTGGAGATTGCTTGCCTTTTTGGTTTACATTTGAGGGAACTGTATGTGAGAAACTAGAAATGTGTCAAAAATTGTGCTTAAGTTTACCTTTATGAGTGTAAAATGTTTGTAGAAGGAAGGTTGATCAGTATTGAAGTGCTTTTATGTGTTATAAGTGCCCCATATAGGATCCATATACTGATATACAGAAGCTACTGCCGTGGGAAATCTGGTGGCAATGGAAATGATTGTCTGAAATTGATGAGCTGATACTCTTTAATCTATGAACCTTAATTGAACAAGAAGTAAAGATTACTTTGAGTCCTACTCTATGTTGCTCGGAGATGTAATTGCGAGAAATTAGGTAACATGAAAATGCCAATTCTCAAAAAACTTGGGAAAACAATTGAAAGTAATTAGTTGCCACATTGTATCAGACTCTCAAATCTGAGATGTAGCTTGTACTTGCATGTTTCACTTTTATTGGAAACACAAGTACACTATGTTAGTATATTTAGAAATGTGATTATTGTAGCCAGACATCCCAAAATAATATAAGTGACAACTAATTGAGGGAGTATAAATGTATAAAATAGAAAAAGTTGCTATTAGAGTTAGGTGCGCAATAATTATTCATTTATATTGGGCCAATGGCACATTTTGAGAATCTATAATTTTGAAAGTAGAAATATATTTACTATCTAAAGAGACGTTAAAAAAAGAAAAGGTACTTTTAGGATTTTAGAAGCCTTGTGACACGGTCCGCCTTGTTGGGATGCGGAACATGCAGCGCGCTCTTGTCTCCTAGCGGCAAGAGTGCCATCCATACACAAGGATTGTCTTAGAAGTGTCGTTTGAGACGAGAAGAAGGGACGGGATTCAAATTCGATGGGACGAGATTATGACATGCACCATGATAAGGCGAAAGACACACAACAATTCACTAGCATTGTTGTCAATAGCTCGTTGGTTAGAAGCTTGGTTAATCTGTGTTCATTAGCAACTACTCCCTAAAGAGTGGCCTTGGCATGACTAGATGATTAAATTTTTAAAAACTTGTAAGTACTCACTATGTTCCATAGTGATTGTCTAATAAACTTTTCGCTATCTATAAGATGCATCTTGAGGGGTTATTATTTTGTTTTGTTTTGATGTATGTTTCAACTTTTATAAATGTTGAACTGATTAGGAAGTCTGACTTTTTAATTTATGATTACTAAGGAATATAATACTTGACGTAATTGAATCTCTTTAGTGATTTGAGGACCACTAGGAATTCAAAATGGACTCTTAGTGTGACTAAATGTTTAAATTTAACAAATGCAGTACATAAATACTCTTTCTATCCCACTATGATTGTCCTAGAGGACCTTTTTGCGGTCTTAAGATTCATCTGTGACCAATATTTTCTATCCTATATTCTTCATTTTTTTATTTCCAAAATCATAGACCAACACTGTTACTCTATTAGTACGATTATAACTTCTAATTTATTTCCAGATTCACTACATATCATAAGAAAGTGTTTTTCTTTTTATAAGCTAAAGCATGTATTAGTAGCAATCAAGAAATTCTCTCAAGAGGACAACTCGCTCTCTACGAGTAGTGTAATTACAATTTGCATAGTCACCTTAGACCTCCTAAAGAGAATAACTCCTAAAATGCCCCTATTGCCTTAGTCAATAGAGAAGTTGGAAAATTAATGCAAATGCATATTAACTCTTGGGACAAAGTTGGTTGAGAAAGCACCCATGTATTTCTCTCCAACCAAATACACCATAACTTTACCAAGAGCGTGTTCTGCCACATAATATTCTTCTCTTTCCTACCACCCAATCCCACAAATCAAATCTGACAAAAGTTCACGACCAGTGAGAGGACACACCAAGGCCTCACGCTTATTTCAAACAACTTACCCCACAAGGACTGTGCCACAAGACAATGCAAGACAAATGAGACGATGTCTCACTACTTGTTCAACAAAAAACACATTCACATTTTCTGACCTAACAACTCCAGGCCTCGTCTCTAACGCATATCATTAGCAATCACCTTACCTAGCACCAAGTCCATGTAAACACCCATACGTTAACCGGAGGTGACGATTCTTGGATATTATTGTGTGGTTGGATTTAGGGTAATTATTTACGGCTAGCAATCTATTTTTTCCAAATTGGGGGTAACAAGTAACCAAATTTACCATTATAGTGCTTGATCGGTGTGGGTTGGGTTTTTGTGGCTTTTAGTGAGCCGCTCTTTTTCTAGGAGAAGCATGGATCGGGCTTTTAAGAAGGTGGGGAAGGGAGTACAATGCTTGATAACATTGATGATGTTTCCGGGTTTTCATTGAGGCCATTTGACATATACATGAATACATCACCAAAGTACAACCAGTGACCGGGGCACCAAACATTAGCAAGTAGATTGGAAAGGGTTTTTAAGCGATGACATTAATCATGGATATCACCAATTTCAATATTCCGAAGTTCATAGTCAATTTGAAGGGCTCTAGCTTCTTTGTTGTCACATAAAAGGTTTTTAGATTAAGCCAAAGTTCACGGGAGTGACTCTAGTTAATAAAACCATTTGAAGGAGAGGTTTAGATATGGTTCCATAAATCCACAATTTAACAAGTCCATCTAACCATTTCCAATTCATATTGCTAGCCCGGATGATGTGGATATGTCATCCATGCGTCTGAGAACTCCAAAACTCAAACAATTCTTGCCAAGCATCATAAGTCAATTCATTGAGATCCAATGTTAAGGGAGTATAAGCTTTGATGTTGGTAATACCGAAAGCTTTTATTCAGTTTGAGGTGGGGAAGACTTTTGTTCATTGTTATTGTTGTTTGAATTAGAGCACGCCACAACCACGGCAAGAAGAAATAGAGAAGGTGCTGGTGTTACCACAGTTCACGGCAGAAATGAACTGTTAGTGTTACTGAACCGAATCTGCAACCGATGACCTGGCACCATAAAGCAGCAGATCTGGCTGACTGGAGAAGAATGAATGGACGCAGAATTTGATAGGGAAAGTGAGGGTTATTACCCCCTTAGTTGCCCTAGGATGATCTTTGATAAATATTTCTCTCCAAATTTATACCCCCGTTCAAAGCAACCCTAAGAACTCTTATTTTCATGATGTGTTTTATGCCTTTTTCGTTTGCACTGTGCTGCAATGTATGCACATGCCATTTTTTTTGCTAATAAGAATATCTCATTCCAGGTTGCTGATGTCAAGAAAAGCATCGAAACTGCGCAAGGAGCAGATGTCTACCCTGCTTCACAGCAGATGCTTATTCACCAGGGAAAAGTTCTTAAAGATGGAACTACATTGGAAGATAACAAAGTTGCTGAAAGTAGTTTTATTGTTGTCATGCTGACGAAGGTATTCTTGTTTTGTTGCTTCCTTGCTATATGTAGCATAAATATTGGTTGTTACACAAGCTCACTACATAATTTTAAGGGTTTGATTGCCATTTCATCTATATGTTCTTGTTAATAGGGAACTTCATTAATCTTAGTCTGATGTCTAGTTAGAAATGGATATACTCCAGTAGAAGTGGGTCTGGAATATCACATTATTCAGAGAAGTGATTTAAACAAAACATGCCAAACACCATTTGTTAGAGACTGTATCAATACTCTATTTTCATTGAGGGGCGGGGTGAGCACTGGCTGAGAAGTTTTGTAAAAGGACTTATAGTTATAAGTGAGAATGAATTATAGAAACAAATGATAAGATGAAGACATGTCTCAAGGTTGTATGACCTTCTGCTTATATTTTCTTCAAGCTTGAGCTGCCATCCAACGGATGCCCTAGTCCCTAACACTTATTAACACTAGATATTAGTTGCCCCTGTGCTAGAGCTTCTCTCTTTTGTTTATTATATTTGTTTGCATCTACTTTTTGATTATGCTGTTATCTTACCAAAATCTTAGATAAAGCATTTTTTTTTCCTTTTTTCCCCCCTTTGCCCCTCTTTCTCTCCTGGGGTATATATGGACTACAAAGCCTCAGTACACTATAATTTTGCACATACGTTGACAAGCCTAGCAGTGGCTAGGATGTTTCAAAAATGTTTCTTGACTGTTATTTGTAAGCCTATGTTGTGTGGAACTTTGGATCATATCTACCTTTTTTTTTTCATTTTTAAAAGGATAAAAAAAAGGGCTAAATGGTTAGCCACCTAGATGGTTTACTAAAAAGCACTCAAATAGGCATGATGTTGCATGTACGGCCGATGGCACGCGTTCCGACACATATTAGACTTCTTGCCTTCTATTAAGGGAGCTTCCTTGTGTTGGTCTTGTGCCATGCTGATGTCGCACAACCTTTAGTCAATTTTTTTGAGAACATATGGCTACCATGCTGCCCCCTTTTACTTTCCCTTCCTTCCCACCCGTTTTCGTCTCTTCGTCTTACCTCTCTCCCTTTGATGGGAGATGGACCATGTAGTCTATTTGTCTAGCTTAAGCTTAAATGGCGAATAGTCACTTTAAATGCGTCAATAAAAGTTTGTACTCTCTTTTTGTATTTTTCAAAATTGTCTTTTCCTTAATAACTCTTTTTCTTATCCATGCCAATTACCTTCCCTTAATATCCTAGGACTTCTTCCTCTACATCTGTTTGAATCTTTTAGTTATATGAACTTGTTACATTTTCTCATTCGGACATTGGGAAACCTTCTCTTTATGCAATTGAACCATCAAAGCCTTGCTTCTCGCAAGTTATATCAACACCTCACTTCCGCTGTTGCATAGAACGACGTTCGATACGTGTTGCAGAAAAGAGAACATATATAATTTTATCTTTTTTTTTTCTATTTAAAGGAATTTCTAATTGTTTCTTTCAAGCCCCACAATTTTAAGTGAAATGAAAACACTGGTAATTTCCTTCCACGCCCACCCTTGTTATTTCGTTCGCAACCCAAGCCCAAGCCCAAGCCCAATAGTATTAAACAAAAGAAAAACCTAGCTTTTGTGTCTCTTCTCTTGTTTCAGCCGCCAGAGAAAGAGGAGAAAGAAAGAGAGAGCGAGGAGAAAGAAAGATAGAGAGCAAGGAGAAAGAGAGAGAGAGAGAGAGAGAGAGAGAGAGAGAGAGAGAGAGAGAGAGAGAGAGAGAGAGAGAGCGAGAGAGAAGAGAGGGGAGAGAGAGAGAGTTGTTCCTCTCAGTGGCTGTTAAGAAGAAAAAGAAGACATAAGAGTCGATGTAAAATATATTCATGCCTTTTGGATTTTTCTCTCTTTATTTTTTTCTCCTCCTCTTTTAACCTGTGCCTACTATTGTCATTTGGGGATAGTAAGATAATCAAATTGGGTAGCTTCCCAAATCGACCACAGACAGACTTGTGCCTGGTTTCCGGGACGATCGACTCTGAGTCGTGGAACAGGTCCCGTGTTTTTTGCTACACTACTCACTCCTTTTTTATTCAGTTCATCTTTAAAATAATTAACACTTTTGGTAGAAATAAAATAAATCGCTAAGGGGAAAAGAATTAGGCCCACATTGTGGAAGGGAGAATATACATTAAGGATCTTCTAGCATATAAAGATCTATGCTAATGTTAGTTCTAGCCTATGTTGTTAAAAACATGATATTTATCAACTAATGAGGGAATGTCCAGGTGGCAGCGCCACTAGATCTGGTAGCACTTAGGCTTAGGGTTGTCATGTGGCATATCGTGGCCGGTTGAGTTTCTCGCAGAACGCCAGCTAGAATTTTTACGAAACATGGAGGACGCGTGAAGCGCGAAGGGTACGTGAAGTGCCTTAAGTGTGTGAGGCGCACAAAGTAGGTGATTAGGTGAACAATCAAATGCGGTAGAGACAATCCAACGAGATAGGAAGGCTTGTTCCAAAGGCATTCAAAGCTCATGTTCAGGTTTCACTATCAACATAGTGCTTGATTTGGGTAAATTTATATCTCCTTTACTTGTTAATGCTGTTAGAACTGCCTGCATTTTGGTAGTAGAGGGATTGAAGCTTTGGGTGGCCTTAGGAAATAATAGCAAAGGCATCCTAGTACAAGTAATTTGAGTTCTTTTGGGGTAGACCTTGCAGGGAGTGTCCCACAACAAGGGCTGGTACATGTTTCCTTCACTGCTATTCGTGCTGACAAAACTCGGAATCCTCCCAGATCAATCCCTTTGGTGTAGGGTGTTGAGCAAGTGTCTTGATAGGGAGCTACCATGGACACTAGATATTTGACATCCCTTCTTGGTGGCAATGTAATCAAGCTTGTCAAGGGTGGTAGGGGTTTCAGTGTTCGCCCAAAGGTTGGCTTTGAACATAGAGCCTCTACGAAGCTGCTCGAGTTGAGGATGTCATTTCAAAGGGAATGATGGCTCTTTCTTTGATGATGATTGTTGCATTGTTGAACCCCCACTGTGGATTTGTAAGATACTGTCTTGTTCAGCGAGGAGGGTTGCTCTTCTCACCAAGATATGGTGGTAACTTCAAAAGCGGGGCTGTGGCTACCCATCAACTGATACAATGGCCAAGCCAAGTACGTGGTTGGAGATGGACTACTTCCAACACCGTCGTAGCAAGGTTATACCCTTGGTAATGAGGAGGCGAATGCGCAAGGGAATGCACTTGTTGAGGCTTTAGGAATCAAGCTCATTGACCCTATGAGAAAGGATATTACCCTTGGTACTAAGACTTATTCTAGGAAAAAGTAGGGTGTTCGGGAGCAAGAGCGGTTGAAGTTTAGTGCATAAATTATGATGGTCATGGTTTTGGGAACGGTTTCTTGACTAGGCATCGAATTTGTATAGCCTTATTCTCTTAGGTTTGATTTGGTTTGGTCACGTTCTCTTCTTTGAGAAAGGTTGTGTTCTTGTATTCTTCCTCCTTAATAAAAGACTGTAGGACAACAATAAGTGGAAGTGGGCTATCATGATGTGCATGCCAAAAGAAGATGAGAGATGTATCGGGGGACAATAACTATGACAATGCTAATTTAGCTTTGGAGGTCAACATGTATACAGCCTTATTAGGTTGTTTCTAGAAGACTTTAGGACTTTGGAAGAAACATTTTCAAGAAAAGAAAGAAGTACTACTAGGAGTAGTGTTAGTAGTAGCAAAAGCAGAGGTAGACAATAGGCAGGAATATACATAAAATAGTGAAAATATAGCATAGTTAACGATAAACAAATGCCAAAGGGTAAGAGTAGTAACAGTATAGACGGTGAAGAGTGAAGATAAATAGATAAGAGAAGTCAAAGGCAAAGAGCTGTATGTAAACATACAGAATTACTAGAATGACACAAAAGTTTAGCAAAAAGAACCCCTATATGGTGTTTGTGCTAGTCCTAGAATGCTGCAAAGTCTTATCATTACCCTTGTTGTCGGTGAGATATACTCTCTTTATTTTTAAATAAATTTCTAGGAAGACCTTGAGACAGAGATCTTGAATTGGAACATAATTGAAACAATTGACAATTACCCAAGTAGTTGAGGAGAGTTAGTACTTAGTAGTAATATATTAGTAGTTGACATTGAGGGCTTTCACAAACATAGTTGAGGAGATAGTTCTCTATTTGAAGGGGCTGGATATTTGAGAAGATAAAGTGCCTCGAAACTCCAAATGAACAAGTAAATGGATTTTTTTTTTTTTTTTTTTTTTTTTTTGTTTTCTTCATGGACATCTTTATAAAAAATAAAAATTGAAGGAGTACATGCTCCCATCCCAGTCGTGTTGTTGATGATCTTTTCCTTTCTCGGTCAATTTTAATATCAAGTGATATAGTTCATTTCAAATAGCATCTCATTGTTGTCTGTTATGCATTTACCATCTATACTGAATTATGGAGCTTTTTCAGAACAAGAGCTCATCTGGGGAGGGGTCAACAGCAGCAGCAGCTACAGCTCCACCTACCTCCAAGGTAACTTCAGATTATGGGATTTTTACCTCTTTGCTTGTGCTGCCTCTTTCTTTTTGCAATTCCACTTTTCAGGTTCATAGCAAATTACAAATTTGGCTCAGTATAAGTTTGTTTTCTTCATGTGGATTAGTTCTTGTAATAGTTTCTTCTTAGTCTTGTAATTACAGTTATCAATTTGGCTGATCAAGAAGGTAAGTGATATAGGAAGGGGAAAACTTTACAGTTGCAAGAGCTAGAATGTTGAGATTTGAATAAGAAAAATAATGCATAATTGTGGACACTACCTTTGATTTAGGCTGCATTGAATTATATATCTTTCATCTTCAATGTTTTGTAGTGCACTAGAGTCAAAGATAATGAAGTATTCTCTTCTAGTTGGTGGTAGCCCTTTCTTAATGCCCCTTCATAACACTCCTTCAAAGAAAAATATGGCATTTTTCAAAAAAAATTTGTTGTAATAATTTTCTTTCTCATGTATTTGTAAAAATAATCATTTAAAATAATTCACATTTACCTATACACTGTATTCATTGAATACATTTGTTTTTCCTTTTGGGATGCCATTAAGCATCGTGATGAATTCCTGTATTATAGCCTAGAGACGTGTGGTTGTAGTTGACCTTGTAAAAGCTCACCTTTTTGCCATCACCGGGGTTGTGAAAGGTCTTTATTCCTTTGCCATTCAAAATGCAATATATTCATACTTGTGAAATTTTTATGCTCATACCAATGGCTTATGCGTGGTTCTTGGTCTCAATGTTACTTGGACTTGGAGACTATGCTATTGAGTGTGGATACTAGGATCATACTCGTCTATTTCAGGGAAATTATCTTTCCTTGGCCATTCAAAGTGCAATATAATCATACTAGTGAAATCTTTATGCTTATGCTGATGGCTTGTATGTGGTTTTTGGTCTTTATGTTACTCGGACATGGAGACTATGGTATCAAGTGTGGAACCTGGGATCAGACTTTCTATATTAGGGAAACTTTTTTAATTTGGGCTAACATGGAGTGTGTAGATGCCATATCTTATCGAAGTGTTCAAGCAACTGTCACAGATACTAACATTGTAATGAAGAGTATAAGATAGCTTGGCCTTGCTATATGACTTCCTTCAGTTTGAATGGAGAACTCCACTGTTTATATTGTAGTTTTGGTTTTGGAAATATTATAATTTGGAAATTTGTAACAACATGAATTTTCATTGAATGTTATTTGTTACTGCAACTGTGTTTGGGTTTTTAGGCCCCTTCCGTAATGGCCTCGCCTGCTTCAGTCCCAGGATCTACGGCGCCTGATACTTCTGTGGCTAATGCACCTCCGTGAGTTCTCATTTTCCATTTTAGTTAGTAGTTCAATTATTTCTGTGAGGGCTTTTGTGGTCTATTGTATAATATCTACACATTTGCAGTCCTACATCTGTGCCTGTATCAGCTGCAGCTCCAGTTATTTCACCTATTCCGTGAGTGTCATCCTCTTTATATTTGCAATTTGAAGGCATTCAATTAGTTTTGATTGCTTGCTTAGTTGTTTATAATTTCTCGGGAGTTTGTGGTCTAATTGTGTGATATTTACGATTTGATAGCCCTACATCCGTGCCTGTATCAGCTCCAGCTCCAGCTCCAGCTCCAGTTACTTCACCTACTGCGTGAGTTTCTTTTTCTTTATTGTAAACTTGGAGGCATTCCATTGATTTTAAATAGGTTCGAGTTCTGAAAGTCCTACATGCCTGGATTGCTGAAACTTTATATTGATGCAGGTCAGAGTCTGATGTTTACGGTCAGGCAGCTTCAAATCACATTGTTGGAGGTAACCTTGAGCAAACAATTCAACAAATTCTTGATATGGGTGGAGGAACATGGGACAGGGATACTGTTGTACGTGCCCTTCGTGCTGCATACAACAACCCCGAGAGAGCTGTTGAATATCTGTATTCTGTAAGTTTGGATTTCTACGGTCTTGATTTCACACTGTTACTGTTATTTCGTGTATCCTGCCTACTATTAGTTGGATGAATGATGATAAAGACCTTTCCCTTAGATTACAACCAATCATGAATTTCCATTGGTTGCTATAAACAATGTAGGTTTTTTGACTAAGTGGTATGTTTCTTCATCTCTCTCCGGCATGTGTAATATAACAGGGTATTCCCGAGCAAGCTGAAGTTCCAGCTGTTACTCAAGCTACTGGAGTTGGACAGCCTACAGATGCATCTGTGCCTCAACAGCCAGCACAACCAGCATCAGTACCTTCTAGTGGGCCCAATGCGAATCCTCTAAATCTTTTTCCACAGGTATGTGATGTGATGATTGCTAGTGCAGCATTGTGGAAACTATTTGTTTTGGTCCCTAACTCTCTTCTGGTAGCAGGGTCTTCCTAATGTGGGCTCTGGTGCTGGTACAGCAGGTGCCTTGGATTTTTTGCGTAACAGTGAACAAGTATAGTAACTCCATGTCCACAATAAACTCTATTATGTGTGAATTTTTCATGTGTGTAGACAAATGCGAGTCATCTCCAGTATCAGGACCTCATCCTACTTGAAGGAGGGGAGTGATTGAGAGGAGAGGATATTTTCACATGTCCTTCTATTAAATTAAATTTTATTTATTGATTGTTTCTTTTTTTTTTCTTTTTTAGTTTCAAGCCTTGCGAGCCATGGTGCAAGCAAATCCCCAGATTTTACAGGTATCTTTCAGCTTTTCTAGTTTTGCTATTGAATTCTTCTATTTTGTATCCTCTGCTGTTAGTTTCCTCTAAGCTTGTTTGCTTATCTTATTCCCCTTTCTCTTTCCTCGCCCTCTTGTCAATAGCCCATGCTTCAAGAACTTGGAAAACAAAATCCGAACCTGGTAAGACTTATTCAAGAACATCAGGCTGACTTCCTCCAGTTGATTAATGAACCTGTTGAAGGTGAAGAAGGGTAAGCTTTCTTAGTCCGTCACATAGCTCGTCAGCAGTTGTCGTAGTTTGCATTTTGTGGTAACTGATGAATTCTTCCTTTTAACAAAAACGTTGGCTGCAATTTTAATCACTTCCAGGAACATACTTGGGCAACTTGGTGCTGGGATGCCTCAATCGGTAGAAGTTACACCCGAAGAGCATGACGCCATTGAACGGGTAGGGCCCTCCATATGATTCATTTTTTAGTTTGCAAAGACTCTCATGCTCTTTTCAGTTCGATTGAATGGAACACAACTATATTGAATGGAACTGAAGTGAACTAAATGAATATTAATATGTGATGGAAAAAGTAAGTTTGATGAATTGAAGTGAACGTGACTAGATTGAACTGAAATTAAAATGATAATGAAGAAATGAACATTGCCTTAGTATGTGCTTGAATGTGATATTGTGATACTTTTAAACTGCTTTATATATATAAGAAATTTTAAGAAGAGGAGGACTGCGAAGGGAGAGAAAAATCCATTCTCAATAGTAAATTCGGTCCTTAACCAAACCAGCCGAACCTAAGGAAACAAGTCTGTAATGTACCACTATGTTAAACTACGACCATCATAATTATATATATAACAAAAGAAATTTTAAGAAGAGAAGGACTACAAAGGGAGAGAAAAATCCAATCTCAATAGTGAATTCGGTCCCTAACCAAACCAGCCGAACCCAAGGAAACAAGTCTGTAATGTACCGCTATGTTAAATTACGACCATCATAATTAATGCTAGAGTTTAAATGCTCTAGGTCTCGGATACCCTTCTTCTTTCTAAAGTAAACCTCAGTACCAAAGGTACAATTTCCCATGCGATCAACAAGCTTGATCTCCAACGCGTCAACCATATTCGCAACCAAGCGTGAAACCTGGAAGTGAAGGGGTTCGTCGAATGCCATAGCCACAACCATCATCGCCCTCCTTCACCAATGTGTCATGCTGTACCAATGGTTGTTGACTTGTTGTAAGGGCACTGATTCCTTTCGAGGACTCCAAACTGACCACTTATTTGGTAGAGCATTCTGCCTCCTCTCTAAAGAGCTGGGTGTGTTCTGCAACTCCACAGTTGGGGTTTCAGACACAGTAGAACCCCATTCTTCTCTCGAGTAAGCCCTTTGAAGATCCTCAATAGGCATTTCATTACCTCCTAGGAGGAGCTATATTCACCATCCGAAAAAACACCCCCCACTTTGGTCAACCCTTATCCAGGAATAATCCCTACACACTTCTGGTACTCATATCCATCCAAAGGTGGAGACTCCTCAACACAGCCCGCTTCCTAGTCAGAATGTTGCGCCACTATGGGTTCACAATTCTTCCCCGCCAGCACCCGTGGTACCTCACGGGTGCCTCACTCCCAGCTCCAGAAATGTCACCCCCCTCGGTCTCTCGTTACCTGAGTTTCCAGCACCATCTAGTTGATCATTTCCAATATCTATCCCCATCTTCAACCTCTCCAAAACCGAAAGTGTAGGAGCAGCGATCTTAACAAGGGGAGATAGAACCTGGCTAGGTTGAGCACAATGGAGATTGTACCACGCACACTTCTTTGAAGTGCCGCCCTAAAATCCACCCACCTCCCGTCCTTTGGAGAACCTGGAATGTAGATTGTCGACGACCCACCCCCCACCCCCTCGAAGAGATTCCTAACTTGGGAAATCGACCTTAGCATTGGATCAAAATCTTGATCCATCCCAGAAGACACCCAAACCTTTAGCAATTGACCTCTCATTTCATTTTGTTTGTATGTATGTATGTATACATCTTAGAGTTTTCTTGATTTCCCAATCATACCTAGGCACGACCGCACGACAACTATGGTATTCTCTTTTCTATATAGTACACATTCGGCGGCAACGCAATGCAGTAGGACCTATGTTACCTGGACTCGGTAAAATGCCGGCCGTACCCATGTCGTCCGGGGTACGGAATCCATACTGGGCTCGCCATCTTGGAATTGGACGAGGCNAGAAACCAGATGATCCTTGAAAACCCTAGATGTGAAATTGGAGCATTAATATCAGTTGCCAAGGTTCTTCATCTTCCATTTCATCGTCTTCGTGCTTCTCCTTGCGTCTTCCTTTTACCCATTTTCATCTTCTCTTCTTTGTTCTATTTTTGATTTTTGAGAAAGGAGAGACCCAGTCTTTGTTCTTTGGAGAAAGAGAGCTAGCTATTGGGAACTTAAACAATCTTAGAAAAAGTATTCGATAAGGAGAGGGAGAGGGAGAGGGAGAGGGGGAGGAGGGGAAGTGGCTGAAACCAGATGACCCTTGAAAACCCTAGATCTGAAATTGAAGCATTAATATCAGTTGCCAAGGTTCTTCTTCTTCCATTTCATCGTCTTCATTCTTCTTCTTGCGTCTTCCTTTTTTCATCTTCTCTTCTTTGTTATGTTTTCGATTTTTGAGAAAGGAGAGACCCTGTCTTTGTACTTTGGAGAAAGAGAGCCAGCTATTGGGAACTTAAACAATCTTAAATAAAAAGTATTTGAAAAAGAGAGAAAGAAAGCCAGCTCTGGGGTACACAACAATATAAAATAAAAAGTATGGGGAACATGGTCACATTGCACGTGGGTTAGCTAGTACTTTTAATTGGGTTATTTATCTTTCAAAGTTCTAGACTTCTAGCCACCAGGTTTGAATAAAAGTGAACCGTCATATTTGAAAATAAAAATAAAAATCAAATACCGCACAGATTAGGGAAAATAGATAATCATTTTTTCCCCCCTAAAAATATGCCGTGTCCCCGCATCCATGTCCTAATTTAGGACAGAGTCCATGAGTCCTAATTTTGTAGCAACGACGACTTCGGATCCATCCGTGTCGTACACCCGTATCCGAGTGCAAGTAACATAGGGTAGGACTCGTTTGGCCATTTATGCTTCTAAAGGCCCTTGTGGATCTTTTGCACGCTTTTGAATTGTTCAGCGGTAGCTTCACCATTACAACTCATTAGCTTGAATCTCAATTTGGTTTAATGTTTGTCTTGCCACTCTCAACCTTGTCCAAGACACCCTGACTATATTTAGCTAATGTTGTCACCTCCTTGCCAACCTTTTATTTTAGATAATAAAATTTTATGTCAAGAAAGCGTATAAGATTGTTCAAATCCAAAAGGACACGGAGTCCTCATGCACCATCTAATTACAATTTACAAATCAATCTACAGACTATCACCAGTGAGGTGAGCCCTTGCTGCACCACCAGACCCCATACAAACTTAAGCGAATATGAAATCTAAGTAAGTCTTAACCAAAGGTACCAAGACATCTCCGACAAAGCACACCTCGACAGCTTGTTGTTGGTCCTCCTTACAAAGCCCACATATCTAACTTGCAAATGCACCATATCATAGTACAGAATGAGTAGTATTCTCACTACCATAGTAGGCTAGTAACACAACACACACTCAGATAAAGCCCAATCTAGGTTGCTTCCTTTGCACCACATCATGTGTTGAAGATCCCAAGAGCCACCGATACTGGATTATGTAAAGTAGACATTTGATAAACCTGAGGATACATGGAGCCTGGAGGATATTGAAGTATTCCCCATCCACACAAAACCCGTTAGAGGACCATTGCCCATTGTATTTAGCCAAAGGTAAGAAAACCGATATCTGTGATAATTTGGTCTACTAACCAATTCCAAATTGACAAGGTGATCTGTCATTGCTTTCTACTCTCCCCCACCCTTGGGCATAGTCCCTGGTCAACTTTTCTTTAATCCTCTTTGTTCTACAAATAAAAGAGGGATAATACCTAGGCAACAATGAAGTATTGTGACTCCCTTTTCAAAGAAAAGTACATCCCTTCCACCTGTGTGAACGTTTAGGTAATCTAGCAGCGTGGCACATTAGGTAGTGTCTTAGCTGAGGCGATTTTAAAGAGGTGCACATGTTGCACTTGACGCGCACCTGAGAAATGTCTTCTATTGACGATGTTTTAGTTGTTTCAAGTGATGATTTAGTGTTTGGCTTTCCCCCTTCCCAACCCTACATTTCGTGTCTTTAAGTGAATATTTAGTGTTTCTTTGGTACTGTACTATGGTTTATATACTATGCCATAGGGTAATATGGTACATTTTATTTCAAATATTCAAAACAATGGGTCAGTCACATCATTGTTTGCCTTGTACCTTCATTCCATGGACCTTCTTTTGTGCTTTGTGCTATTTTGGATACTTTTACTTTGTCTCAGAAATATGGTCTGTTTTTCTTACATGAATTGATCTGGAACTAGGGAATGGTTTCAAGATTAGTTTTGGGACGGATGTTCGGAGGGGGGAGCAACCTTTTAGTGAGAGGTTTCCTCGTTTGTTTAAGTTCTTGCTCTTCCATGATGTCCCGATCTGTGAGCTCTGATCCATACAAGAAAACTCCTGGGATCTTGATTTGTGTAGAGGACAGTAAACATTGTGAAATTCTAGGGTTTGGAAAGAGAATTTATACCCCTTTAAGTCATTTCTGAGCTGTTGGGAGCATCGTCACAGTTCCCAGCACCTCATAAAGTGAGGGCGTTTGTCTAACAGTGGCACGGGGAAAGGTTGGCGCAACTAACATTTGTCAGAGGAGACAACCAGGGTGGGCTATATAACTGGATATCTCTGCCTGCTTTATTGTGCTAGTGGAGACATTGCCTTACATCTCTTTCAGCAGTGTAAGGGAGCGCAGTGTCTTTTAACAAGTTTGGTGTTGGTGGGCGAGAACTGGGTGTGTCCATCTTCTATTTTGGATTTCCTACAGAATTACTTTGTGGCATTTGGGGGTAGGAAGGAGAGGAATATTTTGTCCAGGAATGCTGGTATATTTGGCTTGAGACTTGAGAGGAATGTGTGGGTATTTTCTAGGTCCTCCTTATCCGTAGAGTTGCAATGGAAGTGTGGAACCGAATTACCTTTCTGGATTATTCATGGTCTGAAGCAGCAGGGAGTTTTTCTGTCACTGAGGTCCAAGCATATTGGGCCATTTTGTAATTAGTTTGCTATTGAATGCGTATTGTCCTCCTTTGCTGTATTCTTTAATCTTTATTAATATATAGTTTTTACTTACCCAAAAAAAACCAGTATTAGTTGTAAAAGTATATAATAAAACACGGGTTATGATAAGAGCAAGCTGTGGGCGGGTTGCAAAAAACAAAAATTGATGATCTTACAGATAGAATGTAGACATCATGTAGAATTGTAGACCCTTGGTATATCCGACACCATCTATTCATATCTGAAGTAGTTCATGATCATTTTTATTGTTGTAATAACACTTCCAATTGCTTGTGTTGAGCGTTTATCACTGATCAACAACATGCAGGTACTGAGTGTGCTACTTTATTTAGTTAATTAGTTGTAGTATGAGAACTTTAGGTCATTCGTATGCTACTTTTGGAACAAATTCATTTTGTAAGTTTTATTTGGATTTTTACAATGGCAAATTGGCTGAAACTTGTTTGCTATTTTCGCTTGATGTATTATTTTATTTCACCTTAATTTATTTCTGATAGGTGCTTAGTAAATTTTCAGTTAATTTATTTTAGTGTTTGTGAATTTCTATTTTGGACATGTATCTGGATATTTTTAGCTTTATGTATCAAAGTTATGACTAGGGGCAGTATTAAAGAGAAGACTGTAGAACAAGGTTCTACATTAGCATAATACCTCAGGTGTCAAAATGTATACCAGTCACGGTCATAGTCACAGTCACGTTCCTTGTATTGTCTGCGGGGCTTGTGGCAAGATGTGTTGCATCATTTTCTCCTTTGCTATTAGCAGGCTCCTTTTGGCAGTTGCTTGCTGGTGTTTACCATACTTGGGTAATGGTGTGGACTGTGGACCTTGTGGTTTGTGATGACCTATGTTACTTGGATACTGGTAGTCTGGTACAACAATTTAGCCACGATCATTTTAGCCATTTTGTATAGCTTTTATATTTACATATTAAAGTGTCATAGTATATTTGTTGGGCTATGTAAATCCAGTATTATTATATCTTGATCATCCTCCTGTGATGTTTGCTTCAGCCATATGTGCAGTATATACCAGTGGTAATTTTTCATCCATTGATGCTAAGATCTTGTGTTTTTGTTCCTTGACTGTGTAGCTTGAAGCTATGGGTTTTGAACGAGCAACCGTGTTGGAGGTGTACTTTGCCTGCAATAAAAACGAGGAGCTCGCAGCAAACTACCTTCTAGACCATATGCATGATTATGAAGATTAAGGTGCGGAAAACTGATGGGTGGTTCCTTGATTTCATCGAAAGATTCTGCTAAGCTTCCATTGCCTACCTTTTTATGTTTGATGTCCACAATTTTCATGTAAATGAACAAACCCTAGGTTCGGATATTATTAATATTCTGGATTCTGCTGCTTTCCTTTCCATAAAATTGTTCCATTAGTTTTACCTTGATGCTGCAGAAATAGCTTTTGTTAGTCATGTAAATGGTAAAGACGGTTGTTATACATTTGTGTTTAGCAAGGGTTATTAAGTGTGAAAGAAAGTCATGTGGCCGCAGCCCGCCAAAACAACCCCCCCGCCCCCTCAAAAAAATAAATTAAAAAAAATCTCCCCTCTTTTAAATATTCCTTCCTCTGTCCCACAATTAGCTTTCAAAAACACCAATTTTTTTTTTTTTTCATAATTAGCTTTTAAAAACCATAAAATCCCATAACCTCCCTAAAATACCCATCCACTAACTCACAAATACAATAAAAAATCCACTTTCTCTCTCTAATCATTTACAATACAATTATTTTATTCTCTCACAATAATATCTCTGTATTACTTTAATCTCTCACATAATATTGCATGTATTACAAGGGCAATTATGTCCAAAACTACCCACCTAAATTCTTGTGCCAATCTATTTATGAAAAGTTAATTGCGGGACGAAAGGAGTATTTGTAAATGGGGCCTCGAAGATAATAGTGACCTACTTAATTGAGAAGAGCCTAAAAGATGACGATTTTCAAAGACTTGAATAGCATTTCAACCATTTTGAGATGGGAGTAAAATAGGGAAGACGAAGAATAGTAGTAATAATTATAAATAAAACTTAAAACTTTTGATAGTACCAAACTTCTAGTGGAAAAAGTAGTAAGTGTAGTTACAACATTAATTAAGGCCCTGTTTGGGGTGTGGTTGTCAGTTGTCAGTTTTCAGTTTTTTTAAAAACTCAAAACCAGTTTTTGGAAACCACTTTTTTTGGTTTTCAGTTTTCTATTGTCAGTTTTGAAAATTAAGTAGGAAACTGTAAGTACAAAAAAATCCAGCTTTAAACTAAATTTTTACAAAGAGTTGAAAATTTTCAAAACCAAAAATTGGCAACCACCCCGAACAGGGCCTAAGGCATTAGCTGAGTTGGTCATTTGGCTTGCTTCTTTTTGGAAACATCGGTCTAATCCCGGGTACTCATTGAGAGGGTAGATGTCTCTACTTTGTGGGATAGGGATGTTTTTCCCCCTTTGTTTTCTACGGGCCTTTAGACTCATAAGTCTAATGGTTAGCTGATCGGAAACTTCAGAACATTTCTTACATGTTCTTAAAAAAAAAAAAGAACATTTATTAATAGTGGGAGTAGTAAAAAGAACAATGGATGATGTAGATTTCTATGGAAAATTGATAATACTCATAGTTACTAACACATGTCAAGTGGTTTAGTACATGAAACATGCTTGCAAGTATTATTATACTTATTGGGAAAAAAATATACTAACTTGAGAGACATAAATGATAAATCAATGATGATAATTGACAAGTAAAGATAAAACATTCTCCAACTTGCATAATTTATCCTTTTGAACTAGAATCAGGACTGACCATTGGCGGACCTAGGGGGTATTTTCTGTTGCTGCACGAAGTCTTGAAAAAAGACTTGAGAGTATCACAAGTTAGTATCCCTTGGCGTGCGTGCACGAAGCCAAGAAGGGAGGAGAGATACGATAAACAATGATCCTAGTGTTTGGTTCTGCGGCAACAATAAGAATACAAGAAGGCATTGAGATTCAACTCCCTCGTGACTCATCTTGCTTTCACTAATTATTCTCTCTCTTCGAGTAAGTTCGGATGTTACGTGCTATTCCATTTGTCACATGATAATTGCCTAAGTTGACTTTTTACATAATTTAATAGACGTAAAATTTACTGTGTAGATAAAAGTATACTCCTATTTTCGTAATGTTTTCTTATTTTGTTAGTTGGCTTAATTTTGAAACTAGGTTATTTGTGCAGCCTTTATATATATTGTATATAAGCTTCGCTATTGAATGAGAAGAGGCAAAGCCTTATTCCCTCAAAATTTGTCATCGTTGAATAAATCGCAAAGAATCAAAATACTTTTATATAAGACATCTCAGAATATAAAAGCAAACAATTATTGGGAGACGGATGGAGTATTACTAGTATTTTATTATTATTATTATTATTATTATTATTGGATCTTTAATTTAGCAATTTGCACATGTGCTGCTGCTGCATGAGGTCGTCCATCCACATATAAGCTTAAGCTTGCATGCTGATGATCTCATCATAAGACTTGGCAAGCTTTATTCTGCCATGCATTTGTTTAACTGGGTCAAAATTCACTTAAAGTCAAAGATTCCTTTTGTTTTACTTATTATAATCAGTTTATACTTGCATCGAACCACTTTATTCAAGTCAAATGTTTCATTATCGGGTCATATACTCATACATTGATTCTACTGAGACAAGTTGCGGGGTCCCTAGTTCTTGAAATGAACGCAATAGAATTTGGAAAATTGAACTCTGCCTTGCCTTGCGTGGGTTACATGTACCATCCATGATGCATTTCCACTTAGAGTACATCCTTTTTAATCTTTCAAATATTACCATTCATTTAGTTCAGTTCAAATCAATTCACTTCAGTTCGATCAATTAGAGTAAACATAGATTTAATAAATGTACATTGACTAAGTCCCAGGATAACTTATACGCATTAAGACAGAAAATATCAAAATATTAGAGTTGTGAGTCAACCGTCATTTACAACACCCCAAAAAAAAAAAATTAAAAAAAAATTGAACATGAGGAGCTTCAATTCCTCTTTCATGAAATGTTTTGGTGAAAGGGGGCGCTGGACTAGTGGGTGGTGTTTTAACATTGGTGGGCCTTTTAACAAGGTGTCTATAACGAGACACTCAATATAGTGACTAGTAATACTATTATTAGTATATTGGCCGGATAAATTAATATTTATATAATTTTAATTTAAAAAAACTTAAGGGCCAATTTTGGTACCCAAGCAATTGGGACACATAACCACTTGTCTTATCATAGAACTTTGATCAAAGTAATATTAATTGAACCTTATCCTTATGAAGCGAAGAGACTTTCTACATTCTCTATAGCATAAGCCTCATGTCACAAGTCATGACCCATGCTACGAAAGTGCATGTATAACTTTTGAATGAGCTTATTTAAATGCTTATAATTAAGATGAAAATCAATTTTTGTATTAAAACTTTCGGTACACACCTACTCCTATGTTATTTGGACTTACCTGGAACTGGAAGTGTCCAATATGGATACATGTCTAAGTGTCGGTTTCGGTAATATTTTAAAACTTTGCTTGTTTTTAGCGTAAATGAAGTGTCAAGTGTCCGACACGGGTATTTGAGGATGAAGAGTTCCAGTAACATAGCCTATCTCTGTATGTACGTATAGTAGTATTAGCTTTTAGTATCAGATAAATATAAAACCAGAAAGAGGATGAGCCAGCATGATCCATTACTTGCGTCAACTAATATAGATGACAAGCAATTGTTTCACCATTAATAATACCTCGTACGTTTCCCTCATCATTCCCTGGAGGGAACAAAACTTGTACTTTAATAATATTATTAACAGAATTTTACACGTAATAGCATAATTAATAAGAACTATATAGTAGTATATGAGTTGCATTTAAATTATTATTATTATTATTTTTTAACCCAGTTATTCTTCTTGGTCCAGTATAAAAGGAATCTTAACTCTTAGCAATTGTATATCAGAATTGGAACCATTCAATCTTTTTTAGGTGCATGCAATTGTTATTTGTTAAGCACATTTATACAATTAAGCAACAGATATATTTGAGCAAATAGAAGGGTGAATTCAAGTGCATTATTATCATGGAGATGGTGATGAACGAGGCTCGGAAGATTGATCAGGGAGAGAATAATGTGGATCAAATTAGGCATGTGAAAGCCGAGCAATGTTCCGAGAATTTGGAGGAAGGCCAAGGGGGGATCAGGAAGAAGGGTGGGATCATCACAATGCCATTCATTCTTGGTACGTTTGTTTAAAGATTTCTTAAGTATATAGTAGTTTGTAGTTTTATTATGATTCATACATCTAATAGTACGTAGTTGCATTTTGTGTGTTTTTGCAGTGAGTGAAGCTTGTGACAAGATGGCTACGGATGGATTGAACAAGAATTTGATGAACTTCTTGAGAAGAGAGGTTCATATGTCAGTGACCGGCGCAGCAAATACCCTGACCAACTATAATGGTACTGCTGGCTTGGCACCCTTGCTTGGAGCTTTCATTGCTGATTCATTTGCTGGAAGGTTTTGGACCATCACCTTTGCTTCCATTATTTGCCAAATAGTAAGAATCTCTCACTCACTCTCAATATTTGATAATTCTACTTGCATGAAAATTCATGTCCGCATCAGCCTTTGAGGCGGTTGATTTTTGCTAGCTTAGCTGTTAAATCTGTATGAAAATGAAACTGCGACTTAGGTTGAAATCCGTCTGCATCAGCCTTTGTGTCTCCTCATATATCCAAAACAAAGTATATATTATATGACTAAACTCGCCTGTGTAGGAGGTTCAAGGTTGTGCACTACCACATAAGTAAAATAATGCATGGTTCACTACTTCATTCCTACCTCTAACTTTAGGATCCTCATTGGTTCTATATCCTTTAGCATAATGATGTATTTTTATGATAACGATAAAACAATTATCAGGCAGAATTTGGACTACTTAGTTTTATAAACCTTATTTGAATTTTGCTTACTATTACAGGGAATGGTGTTGTTCACTCTATCAGCAGCTCTTCCCCAGTTAAGACCAACATGTGAAGGCAATAGAATATGTCAGCCATTGAACCCGGGGCAATTAGCCATGCTTTACATCCCTCTTCTTCTCCTAGCATTAGGATCAGGTGGGATCCGATCCTGCCTGTCAACATTTGGAGCAGACCAACTCGTTCCACAAGGAGATACGAATCAAAAGACTAATTTCAAAGCGCGAAACTTCTTCACTTGGTACTTCTTTGTCATGGCAGCATCTACGCTTTTTGCCACAACAGTGCTTGTTTATGTGCAAGACAATGTTGGATGGGGATGGGGACTTGGGATCCTTAGTGTTGCAATATTGCTTTCAACTATCACATTTGTTATAGGCAGACCCCTTTACCGGATGTTGGATCCGTCTGGGTCTCCATATACTCGGTTATTGCAAGTCTGTGTGGCAGCTTTTAGGAAGAGGAATTTGGCTATGGTTTCTGACCCTAGACAGCTCTATGAGAATGATGAGCTTGACAGCTATTCAGATGGTGAGAAGCTTCATCATTCTTCACATTTCAAGTGAGTACCTCTCTGTCTTTCTCTGTTGTAGCTCGACAGTGTAGGAATATAACCGCCTTGTTCAATTTAGCTGAACTGCGCTAAACTGAACTGAATGTATAATAACCTGTGAGAGGAAAAAGTAAATAGCAGAGTTGAACTGAATTGAACCCATGATGGTTATGAAGAAATGAATAGAGCCTAAGTCATCTTTGGAACAATATTTGTTCTACAAAGAAATGTTGTATATATAGCTATATCTGATGTATGACACCATATGCAGATCCCTCGACAAGGCAGCCATTACAACAGAAGGTGATTTCAGTACCATAACAAACAATCCGAATCTATGGAAGCTGGGAACCATTCATCGAGTGGAAGAGCTAAAGTCCATGCTCCGCATGATTCCAATATGGGGAGCCGGAATCATCTTCTTCATGGCCTCAGCCCAAGAAAACACCTTTTCAATCGAGCAAGCCAACACCATGGACCGACAGCTAACCAAGTCCTTCACGATCCCCTCTGGCTCAATGTCTGTCTTCAAGATGCTTTCAACGCTCGTTGCAATCTCCCTTTACGACCCAATCATCATCCCACTTACTAGAAAATACACCAAGTTTAACCACAGCAATTCCTTCCTACATAGGATGGGCATAGGTTTTGCAATATCAATTTTGGCAACATTAGTTGCTGGGTTTGTTGAAGTCAAGCGAAAACAAGCGTTTGTTTCTAATGAGATTCCTATATCAGTGTTCTGGCTCGTGCCTCAATATGCTCTCCATGGCTTTGCTGAAGCATTGTTGTTTGTCGGTCACTTGGAGTTCTTCTACGACCAAGCTCCCCAGAGCATGAGGAGTACTTCTACTGCTCTATTTTGGACTTCAAATTCTGCTGGTAACTATGTGAGTTCGCTTCTAGTAAGCGTCGTTCACAAGGCATCACATTGGTTGCCTGACAATTTGAACAAGGGAAGATTGGAGTACTTTTATTGGTTAATCACTATCTTGCAATTCATCAACTTCATATACTATTTAGTTTGTGCGAGGCGATATACTTTCAAGCCCATTCAAGTGCATTGCGAGGATGTTAGCAGTGATGCCGAAGTGAGAATTGAGCCTTGAATCAAGTTTAATATCCAGTATATGAACTCAGAGATACTTCAATAGTTAGGAGTATAGTCCCCAACAATGTGTTTGAGGGTTTGAATTCTATTGGTCATTTGTGCCTCCCCAAAGTTGTCAAAGTTTTGTTTCAATAGATTTCACAAATCTTATACAAATTTCACAAATCTTTTACAGTAAGTATTGGTATGATACAGGATCTTAAACAAGTTATCTATCCATCAATTCAAACAATTTATTCAGAAGGTTAATAACTATCTACAACTGTGCTCTAAAGTAATAGGATTTGAATTTGACAAAATATACTATCACAAAGATATAAAGCCTCTTCTAAAATCTTACTGTATAAAGTTGTAAGTTTTTGATGGAAAATATAATTAATTGCATTCACAATATACTATCTCATCACCTCCTCTGCATCTCTAAGGTGTCTTTAGCTAAAGCTTCAAGATTACTCCATAATTCATGTGGTTTAACTGAATCCGGACTTGCATACACCTCCGAAAAGAACCAAGGCTCTTGTTGTGGGTGGGAGGAGACAACCACATCAATAGAAACTTCATCAGGTTTCCAGAACAGCCATATTCCTCCACTGTATCCTTGAGCATCTACGCGAGCATGACCCGCGTAGTGAATTTGTGTTCCCAACCTCTTGGCACAATCTTCAGTAAGATGGGTTTCCACCAGCGCGATCACTGAAGGTTGATTGATGCAAATGATTTCACGTAGAGTAGCGAGGAAAGTACGACTTCGTGCTGCACCTTGAACATTCCACACCAATAAACTTAACGGCGGGGTGTTAGGGAGGAGATTGGGGTAACTTTCTTCCATGTGGTTAGGAATCGATGGTAAAGAGTCTAAATAAGCGTCACTGATCATGTTGATCACTCGCTTCACATTCATAGGTAATAAAATCTCAAAGATTAACACTTTGGAGTCATCCTGTTCTGTAAGAGCTCGAACACGAGCTTCCATCTTGTGGGCGAGAGGAATAGCCACCCCCATCACAGGGTCCTCCATTGGGGACCCTGCAAACACCGTTAGGTGGGGCGGAATCATTGTGGGCAGGACTTGGATGGGGAACACTAACTGCTGCTGGTTGTTCTCCATTGGGCCAGTTGACGTTAAGGCTATGTTTGGCACACCAGGTAAAAAATTTGTAGAATATAGTTTTTTTTTTTTTTGAGGGGGAAATTTGTAGAATATAGTTGAAAGTTGCTAGCTTGTATACTGAAAGTTGAAATTATGTAAGAAATTTTTTTTTATGGATCCGAGAATAATAATTGTAATTTGCTCAATTTATAGACGGTAAATATTTACCTAAATTGCACTTTTAATCATCTTAGAGTTCTAATCTAGTACATACACTATTAGTCCATTACTTGCTTTAATATAACGGCTTTGAGGATTTCCTTTTTCCCAAGTTTGGCTCGTTGGTTTTCTTGGGTGAGCTTAAAAAGCCAATGAAGGCAAATTGTTGGTTGACTGGATGATTTCCTGCCATATCATGAGCAGTAAATTTACTCCTTACAAAAGGAAGGAAAAATCTTTCCTTGGGCTGGTAAATAACGCACTCAGTTCAGCTTTTTAAGAAAAACTTCACAAATCTTAGACAAGGTTCGTAAATTCTTTCATAATTACATAATCCTTCAAAATAAGTTCCCAAATTTTTTGATATAACTGTTTAACTGTTAAAAGGTTATTCGCTTTAAAGGTGACTTATAGCAACTTCTCTAATAATTTGATTTTGAAATACGTAGTAGTCAAGTTTGACCTCTCTTTTACAGGATCGGTTATGATTGAGGCATTGCGTGTCATGGATGTAGTGGGTAAATATTTCCCATGTTTACCAACTTTTGCAGTTTGCACTACTATTAGTCTATTACCAGGGCCGGCCCTGGGGGTAGGCCAGGGTGGTCGACCGCCCAGGGCCCAAGTCGGAAGAGGGCCCAAAAAAATTAAAAAAAA
>BSSO01000999.1:0-26735 GCA_030267885.1 Mesembryanthemum crystallinum
GGCCCAGTATGTCGGTTTTGGAGGGGGTAAGGACAATAAGTTGCTATGGCTGTGTGCTTTTTTTGCTATTCTTTAGTGCCTCTGGTTGGAACGGAACTCTCGCATTTTCTCCGGGACCTCAAAGTCTAGTGCTTTTGTATGGGATCGGGTGGTTTACTTAGCCTCTCTTTGGGGCCGAAGCTGCGGGGGCTTTTTGGGGGGTGATCCTCACTGAAATTCAGTGTCATTGGGGTGACTTGTAATTAGAGATTCTTCTTGTATCTAGATCTTTTGAGGATTCCTTGTCCTCTTAGCTTGTAACTATCATCATTTTGGTTTAATACAAATTTATATTATCAAAAAAAAAGGTGGCTTTGGGGGCTCAACTATAGAAAACTTACACTTGTAACTATTTCCAGTACAACCACCAGCTACTTTGCAACAGTTTTTAGGTACACGACAGTTTTTAGTACATGGAAACAGTTCACGAAATGACAGACGATGTATAATGTGGATGACTAATTGTAGTATATATCCTAGACCAGCTAAAATATTGACTCCAAAGTTCAACCCTTGAACATTGATTAAAACAAAACAAAATAATTAGCAAGTGTTATCCCACCAAGGGTGTACAGCTGCAGGGACCCATCACTGATGGCCACAGACAAACACAAGCAATTAGCCAACTGAAACTTGAATGAGAGACCTGTGAAAGTATACCTGAGAAACTTCTTCCTCGGAGGCACGAGCTCGTTCCAAGCAAAGCAAGTACCTAGACCATAGCTCCCCAACCCAAGGACAATTCCTAGTGGCCCTACTAATAACATCCTTTATAACATCCCCTACCTGGAAAAGAAAGTTGATCAAAACACCAACCATCAAAATCAAGGGACAAGCCAATCATAGAAGAGAGAATACCTTAAGCGTTTTATCCAAATAGCGTGTATAATCAAGCCACAGATCACTGGCTATCGGGAACATGGTAATAGCACGTTCATATAAAATTTGAACTCGCGCAGGGTTTCCAGCAGACTCTTCAAATTTCAGATATTTCTGCAATATGGAAATATTCTCATTTTGGAACCATTTAAGGGAAAGAGGGCAAAAAATGGCTCAAAAACAAAATAATTGATAACTCCACATATGGATTTAAAAAATCAAAAGATTTTTTTATCAAATTAACCGGTTCAGCAAGTTATTCAATGTTTTAAGTGCTGAATCAAAATATAGATTTCTGATAGATTTGTTAATTACAATCCTATTATGAACAGGCTGTTTTAGCATTGCTTACTCCTTGTCACATTGGTCAATGATGTAATCTATTTCCCCAATACTCTTATACAAAGATTTTTTCAGTTAAATGGTAAAGTTCCATATTACCTGGAAAAAAATTAATAAATTACCTACTCTTGATAACTTGGTGCCAAAGAGCCCCAGTCTCCAAATGGACGCGCGAAACCACTTACCCACCAGTGAGATGTTCGTAGAGACCCGCCGCCAAAGACCAAAACCCCTCTCCGCCTTCGGTCTGCACACTCAGTCCCAACTAACAAGGTGGTCCTTCCTTCTCCGTCGCCTCCAGCCCAAATGCAGTCCCACATCAACCTCTCAATTCTATTAGCTACACCCACAGGAATCCGAAAGAGAGACAATTACTAGATGGAAATACTAGCTAAACAAGACTGCATGATCGTGATCCGCCCTCCTAGCAAAAAATACCTCCTCTTCCACCGGTCCAAGCGGTTAGCTACCCGGGAGACAACAGGCTCCCAAAAGGACTCAGATCGTGGACTACACTTGAGCGGAACACCCAATTAAGTAAGACGACAACCCTGAACCTGACACCCAACAGGCGACGCATAGGACTCCAGAACCCCATCCTCCACATTAATCCCTGCCAAACAACACTTGGAAAGGTTAATCCGCATCCATGAAATAACCTAAAAAACCTGCAGGATGAATCAACACCCTCTAAAAGCTCTCAAAATCAACAAAAGGAGAAGGATGGTGTCATCTGCAAGCTGCAAATGAGACACAACAACCCTCTCTCGCCCAACCCGAAAAAACTCACTAGACCCTGCTCGACGTTTCTATCCAACATACGGCTAAGAATATAAACGACTAGAGTAAACAGAAAAGCTGAGATGAAGACCCCTTGCCGAAGACCTCGAGACGAAGAAAACTAATCTCTAGGAGCACCATTAACAAAGAATGAAAAACTAGCGTTAGTAAAACACCCCCTTATCCAATTACGATACCTCGTTCCAAACCCTTCATGTCTAAAACCCTATCCAAGAAGCCCCAACTAACCCTATCGTATGCCTTCTCGACGTCTAACTTGTATAGCACTCCCTCAAAACCAGAACGCCTAGCATCATCAACGATCTCATTAGCCACAAGAGCAACATCTAAGGTTTGACAATCCCCGGCAAAGGCACTCTGGTGAGACAAGACCTCCTAAGCCGAAAAGATAAGACCTTAGTAACAATCTTGTGACCACTAGAGATCACGCTAATGGGACAGAAGTCGGTAACCTTAATCAACCTATCTCTCTTGGAACCAGGGTGATAAAATTAGAATTAGAATTAATACTTCTGTATAAAACCACAGCCTCATAAAAATCTCTAAAAACCCTCAAGAGGTCCTCGCCTTGGTTTGAAAAAGCGCGCCTCACGTGTGCTAAAGCGCGAGGCGACCCAAGGCGCAGCCTGGGCGCCTCACGTGGCCCAAGTTGACAGCCGTGCTTGAGCGGCATCTAAGGCGGCCGAGGCGTCAAGCGAAGTGAGGCGTTCGCCTCTGTGTGAGGCGCTTCACGGTAAGAAAGGGTTTTAAATTTCAAAAAAAACAAAATTACAATAAACAAAAGAAATACCTGCACACAACTTTTTTTCATTACCTTTACCCTACTCAGCCTCTCTCTCTCTCTACGATTTCCCCCCTTTTCTCCAAACCCTAGCTTCTCTCTCTTCAATTTCAGCTAGTCCTCTTCGATTCCAGCTTCTCCCTCACCGAAGTGAAGCTCTCGCCGGCCGGCCAGCACTCGTTGTCTGGTGGCGCGACACAGTCAGGTAATCTCCTTCGACTTCTTCTTCTGTTTTCTTTTGGCTTCGATTATCTTGTTTTTTGTCTTCGATCTATTCTTCTGTCTTCGATTTGCATGCTCTCTGTCTTTCCCTCTCTCTGTCTCTCTTTCCCTTTCTCTTTCCCTCTCTCTTACTCTTGAGTCAGCAGTCAGCCTCTGTTATAACGAAACAAAGGCTTAAATAGAAGCTCTGTTTTGAGCCTCTGTTTTGTTATAACATTAGCTCATTAAATTCTCACATAAATTAATTAATTAACTTCGACCTTTTAAAATGTCAATTGACTCTACTTTTTGTAACATAAATTTCAGCTTGTATTTGATTGATAGTGGATTCTACTAGGGCTTCTTCGGTATCAACGGACCTGACTAGAAAATATCGAGTTCAAGACCCTTGAAATATGACTATATTTAAATGCAATTTTTGTCAAATGAAAACTAGTATAGCATTGATGTGTGTTTGTTGCGGTCTTGCGGATAAATATGATTTTAAATCATTCAAAAGTTTTTTAGCAAAAATAGTGCGCCTCGCGTGAGGTGTGCACTTTCGCCTCGCGCCTCAACTGCAGGGACCCTTTGCACCTCGCGCTTTTTTAAACCAAGGTCCTCACACACCATGTCCCAACAATCCTGAAAAAAGGCCATGGTGAAACCATTAGGTCCTGGGTTTCTACCGATCCATCCCAAACACGGCTCTCCTAATCTCCTCCACCTCAAAGGATCTCTCCAACCACTCCCTAGACTGCCTAGAAATAGGTGCACAATCCAGCCTTCAATCATAGGCCTCTCCCTCTCTTCCTCCTCAAATAAGACCTTGTAAAAGTTGGTGATCTCGTGACTAAATCATGCCCACATTAGAGACAACCTCCCGGTCACTCGTCCCCAACTCACAACTGTAATTCCTTCTCCGCCTGCCATTCACCATCTTGAAAAACAATCAAGAATTAAAGTCCCCTTCCCTCACCCACCTAAACTTCATCTTTTGCCGTTAGCTTTGCTTCTCCCTCAAAAGAGCCTACTCCAACTCATTATTCTACTCAAGACCCCTCCAAATCTTCTTTAAAATCTCATTCTTCTTAACTCTAATGTCCCAGAAGACCTCCTTATTCCACTTCTTGAGGCGATCCTTAATGAACTTAAGCTTTTGCATGAGCCGGAAGCTCTCCCAACTTGGAACGTTACACTCGGTCCACCACTCCTTAACCCTTTTCCCAAAATTTGCGTGGGTGTCCACATGCTCTCAAACCGAAAAGGAGAAGGTCCCCAAATGATAGGGGTATCCTATCCTGAAGAAGGATGGGGAAGTGGTTAGAACAAGGCCTAGTAAAAACATCTTGAACCAGCCCAGGAAACACATCATCAAAGTCACTAGAGGCTAAGAAGCGATCAATGCGAGAGGACGCAATGCACTGGTCACTCTCTCTAATGAAAGAATCAAAAGAAAGCATAGCCGAAGCATAACTACACACCCCACGACGTTCTCCTGCATAGACAACATTGAAATCCCCTCCCAAAACCCAATGAGGAGAGCAAAGGCCTGCCAAAGCAGCAAGCTCCTCCAAAAATGCTCACGCTCCAAGGAGACACACAGGTGAGGTAAACCACCACTCCCCCCGCGGGCCCCGCCCCTTGACATTCAACAACATAGAGACAGAAAAGGACCCCACATGACACTCAACTTTGGAACCGAACCTAGGATCCCAAATAAGTACAATTCCCCCGGAAGCTCCCACAGAAGGAAGGCAAACCCAATCCTTATACCATCCTCCCGTAAATTGTGGATCGAAATATACTTATATTAATCAAGAGTTATCTCTTTTGTTCCCTTTTTACTTTAGATTTCATTATCGAATGCGGCAACAACGCCCCCGGGAATTCCAATTATTTCTGCTTTGATGTTTTATCAAAAGGTGGAAATTCAAGGGGTGTTGCAATAAGTTTAATACAAATTCTGGATTTTGAATGCAAGTTTCAAACAAACAATAAAGGATATTAATGAAGCAACCACCAAAAATGGCCAGCTGACATATATCTGCAACTTAAAAGTCAAATGTTTGGCAAATAAAAGAAAGCCACGGTTACACAAAATGCACATACCTTGAACAGTGGAAGTCTTTCAGAATCAGGTAAATCAGATTTTGAAATCTGCTCTTCCAGATTAACACGAGCATTATACATCTCCAAGGCCTTCTTATACGCAGAGGCAACATTTGAAGATATGCCATTCAGATCACTAGAGCTCTGATCAAGATCATTCCCTTGTTCGACCTCCCACGCCTTATAGGCAAGGAGATTTAGATTCATATCGGCTAAGGGAATAGATAACTGCCGGTGGAATATACTTCGTATACGCTGGATTTGCTTTTCTTTTGCCTGAACAACAGGGAGCAACAATATGAACATCTTCTTAAAGGTCAGCACCTCACTTACTAAGTCAGTAACTAAAGCATAGTGAGTTCCAGTCATATATGAACAGCTAAAGAGGTCACATTAAACCTATATGTGATTCTGCTTCGTCTTTGTGACCCACAAAAAATCCAAAGAAAATACAAATAACAAATGACAAATAAGAAGGCACCAGTAACCTCGATATCAGCTTCATCAATTGTAAGGCAGACAGCTTGCTCAAATTCTCTGTAAGCTTCCCATATCTTACTGCCCTCAGTAAAGTGCAAACCAGCAGCTGTAAGAGCCCGCTCAAACAAGTTCCTGGCTTTTGACACACCAGCAGCAGAACACTCACGGACTGAGGGATCATTCTCTTGGATAAAATTTAAGTAGTCACACCAAAGAGGGACAGACTGCAAAACAAAAGGAAATATCACTTTTTTTTTATTCATCACATGTACTTTTTAACTACATCAAGGTTTTCCAGCTCTTCCTCTATCTTCCTCCCTATGATGACGAAAACAAAAAGGTGACTATTAAATAAATATATCCAAGCTACACAGTATCCATCCCTCAGTTCAGCTACAACGTTGAACTCTATATTGCAGCAGCAACAAGAAGTCTTATTGACAGTCTCATGCTCAAAGAACACGAAGAACAAGTACAGAAGTGAAGCATATCACTCTTTACAGAGCACCAAAAAAACAAAGACTATATACTTTCTATTAACAAAGTAGAAACAGCAGTCTCAGAATTCTAGTATATGAATGTATACAATTAGTTCTAGTTTGGTTTGATTCAAGAGTCCATTTAGTCACCAAATAAAACATACACATAACTACAACAAGAACCTCACTTTCTACTGAAACCCCGATAACTCCGTCATGATACAGTAATGGAACTCCCATCTTAGTTTAAGGGAGCAAATCAAGGGAGTTTTTGTGAGAAACTGCAAAAACCAAGTTCTCTAAATTTATGTCAAACCTCAGTGAACCTAGGTGGAAGTTTCCAATATAAATAGAACGACCACCTCCCTTTGTTATTTCCTTTAATGACACTGATCCATCCATCATCACATGATAATCGTGCTTGGGTTAGAACACAAGTAAAACAGCAAGCAACGTAAGATTGACATGATAGGATAATGCTAAATGAAGGACACTTCTCTCCAAATGTGCCAAATGCTAAAGAACCTAGGTGGATGTTCCCAAATAGACTCCATTTAAAGGCCACTACACAGGGTAGTACTGTCTGCATTTGAGTGTAAAATATCTGGTCTTGGTTTAAAAGGAGAGACAAGCTAAGGCACCACAAGGAAAGGTACTGAAGTAAGCAACCCCAGGCAAGCACCTCTTCCACAATAAATACACTCCCCAATGTATCTGAGCTTTTTCTAAAAACATTAACAAGGGAATCATTTGAAGGGGCAACCCACGTATGTATGAATGTCAAGAAAAACAAAATACGAAAACAAAAGAAGCTAACACAGCCCCTAACTGAAGAAATCAAACCGCAGGGACTGTTTCGTAACAAACTCAACTATACAAAGGGAATCATCTAAAACAATTGCTAATTGGTGGGTTTAGCAATGTGAATGTGCACATTATCCACCACGTATCCATGAATGTTTGAGTACTTTATGTTGAAAAAACAAGCCCAAAAGAATATATTGCCAACTGTACCAAAGAGTAGAATGAAATAGATGAAGATGAAGAAGATTGTATGAAATGACTTCTTGAGGTAGAAAGTTTTCAAGTGTCAAAAGTTGGGGACATCAAGGCTTAGGATCAGAAGACAGTAAAGGTTTGAGAACAGAATGGGTAGAGGGTTTGATTTTCATTTGGTGGCAATACTGATTCTTCACAAATTATGACTTTTACATCGAAATATCAAAACTTTCTTCTCCGAACATTTATTTGAATAACAACAATAGCAAAATGTGATCCCACCGTGCCAAGTATGGGGTGATCAAGATTTAAGCTGCTTTATTTGGAAGTTACTGTAACCTGTAGATTTTCTAATATTACCTTCTGGGATCAAGCTTCTAACTGAAAAAAATTTCAAGCACTGACATTTGCTTTTCTTACCCTGACAAACCTCTAAACATGCTCTGAAAAGCTAAAAATAATGCGCAAAGGTCTTTATAAACCAAGGCAGTGTAGAATATTTCTGTCTCAGAAGTGTAGGAAGGAGTTATATCACTCCAATGTAACTTGTAAACTCCTTTGTGAAGATAACAACATATTGACAACCATAGCCTGTCCAGAACAATGTTCTAGAACGTGTAAACGTAAGGCATTAAGGATAGCCTCATCTAGACCAAGCAAGGCGCAAGTACTCCCATAAACTTTTGCTGTACAAAATAGCTTCTCCCTTTAAGTTTTATCCTTTTGATGCAATTTTTCTGTTTCTGTAGATTTTTTATCCAGGATGGCCAAAAGGGAGGAATAAAAGTCAGAAGTAATGCTAGATGAAAAAGAGTCAAACCCAAGGACTAAAAGGCAAATAGATGAAGTAAACACATAACTGTTGGTGAATAACAACAACAAAGGAAGAAGGTAATGGTACTTCTACTTCATTACTAATATAATCAAAGGGAGAGCAAAATCCTCCAATATGTGTATATATATTCAATAAAGAGAAAAAGAAGTCTGGAGTAACGTAAGAGAAATCTGTGGAGGCTTAAACCTTAAACACACAAAAGCGAGTGAGAGAAAATTCCAGAACACATAACACAAGAGACTGTATGGGGATGGAGAGAAGAGAAGGCATCATGAATCGAGTTATGGAGCAAATAAAACAATACATTATAAAGAGAGAGAGAGACCCAGTGATCAATAGAACTTGGTGGTGTGCATGCCTGCATGGTGTCTTTAAGATGCTAGAAGTTCACTACAGGTTTTTATTTTCTTCCCCATTTGCTGTGATTCATTCTTCTATCCACCATATTGTCTTTATTCTTCTTAAAGTAAAAATAAAAAAATAGAAGGCAATGAAACACTTCAAAAATAAGTCAGAAACTGACTCTTTTTGAACCTCATTAGTATGCTTACGGGTGCCTCAGATAATCACTTCACCCACACTGGTTACATAAGTAGCTGTGATTCAGCTCCAACTTGACTTTTTGAAAATGCAGAAGGAGGCTGGTCCTTGATATGTCAAACTATTGCAGCCAATCAGGGACAGAGGCAATTAGTCATATACCTCCACCATAAGAAGCAGCAGATTAATTGGAAGACAAGGAGGATTCATCAAAATTCTTTTATGCCATGATCAAATAAATATTCCTTTCAAGTTTCACCCATTGCCAAAAATATATATTTCACTTGTCTATTGAACCAAACAGATAGCAACAGCTTCTCACAATTTGACTACAACTTGACATCACAGACAGTTTCAGATATCCCTTAATTGAAAGAAGCAAAAGAGGAACAAAGCAAAGTAGCTCACCAGATAATCAGATACTCCACGTGCATAAAGCTTTTCAATTGCTGGAACTGCCTCAGGTCTGCAAAGATATATCATAGTGTGACATCAGTGCAAAATTCGAGAATAAGTGGGGGGAAAAAAACAAAAAAAAAAAACAAAAACTGTTTAAGATTGTAAATGCATAAAACACAAGATACTACATATACAGCCGATAGTAGAACATCTAAAAGAAATGTGAAGAGAATCGAGAATTAATATTCATGTAAGTGATTCCCTATACAATGTATACATGTACTTAAGGTTAGTGATTAAAACATTTTAGAATTCAATCCAATATCAGTAGCATTAGCAAGAATGTAATATCTAATATGTATAGATTCATGTAAGGGAAAACCATAAGGGCACTTGGATATAGGACATACTTCGGCGACATACATGAAGCATTGAAGCCAAATCAAACAAACAAAAACGAATTTAAAAAATGCTTTGCATTATAGTGATTTCACATAACATCAGGTTACCGGAAAAATAACAACTTATACGCAACATATCGCCTGTTACATATTAGTTTATGCGGTTGATGATACGCGAAAATCCGGTACATAAATGGTGTCTCATACAGTTAATAGTTACATGGCAATACATGGCTGATACGGCCGAAAACAGCCGATAAATAGTTGATCAGGCTAAACCAAAATTCATGACCAATACACAACACCTTATCAGTCTGCTTGCACAACGCTGCGACCGTTACCTCAATCACAACCGATACCATCATTTCAAACCCTGCTAAACACCCACAGGTCCAGGCGCACAGCCAATCCAATAGTCTACACGATCTTTAATCTTAGTAATCTATAAGACACCTACCACCATTGCATGCCTATGGTTTCAAAGTTTAGAATACTTGACAGCAAACATTTATTTTTTACAAAGACGACACACTATTCAAAATCACTCAAATGCATCCAGATGAAAATGGATAGTTATGTAAATGGTGACTCTACACGAACTAAAACCTAACGAACTCAGATTCCTCACACCGGAGACAAGGCCAGGTCAGTCAAACAGCTCCAAGTGAACTGAGGCCTATTATACTATTACATTTTGATAATAGAGCATAGGGTCCGTCATTCCCTTGACAGGCTAACTCTGAGCACAACCCCATGTGAATAGCAATGGGAAAAGTGTGGGGTATGAAAAAACGTTTCGAGAATCTCTTAAGTTTGCTACTACGAGAAATAGGTATATTCAGCAACTATCCAGCAAGTCCCAAAATCCAAATGTAAGTAAAATTTTAATCCTCCTGCACCCTACAGCATGGTCAAGAACCTTAGAGAGTTTCAAATATGTATGGCATGGTTAACTCCCGAAACTGAGATCCTCATATAGATTATCATATATACAGGCCTAAACACTCCATATCATTATCCTCCACAAAGCTAACAACATGGTAAGCCACAACAAATTCCATCAACAAAAGACGATATGTTGCAAAATTAATCCTCAACACGCTAAGCCTAACAATTTAATGGCAGAATTCGAGAAACGGTATAATACCCGGAAGACATAGTAGTCTCATCTTTAGCCCACTCCTGCCACATTGAGGGTGTCAAGGGAAAAAGCTGGCTCATCGATTCCCTAGCTTGCCTCAGTTTATCAATCTCCCCCATCTTCCTCAGCAAGCTTATATACTGAAACAACAACAACAAAAACCAAAATTCACTAACTGCAAAATTCAAAGGGGCAAACAAAATTATCACCGAAACAAAAATCAAAAGCAAAATGAGATTCTAGCAACCTGAACATGACCGTCGTAATTGGAAGGGTTAGTGGACAGCTCGGATTCTAGGGTTTGGAGTTGCAAGGTTTGTTGCGCTTCATCGTCCGAGTCTGAGTCTGAGTCCGAGTCCGAGTCCGAGTCCGAGTCAGAGGATGCGCCAACGGTGACAGTAACATCGACCGCGTTTCCGTGTCCGCCATTATCGTCTGGTTTGAGTTCTTCGGAGTTTTGTGGTGCGGATATCTCTGATTCCATGGGTTCCGCCATGGTTGAAGAGGAGAGAGAGTTGGGTGAGTTCTGAAATAGCAAAACAGTGTGACTTGAAGAGTCGAGAGGAGACAAGGAAGTAATGCTTTGGTATGGTTGGGTCGAGTCGTGTCGGGTCGAGTCGTGACTAGTTAGTCGGTTGGTTTTTCCAATTAACGAAATTTGACTTAAATATTTAAGGAATAATTCTATTTTAGTGCTATGACGTATAGTGTAATATTAGGTGGTCTCAATTTTAGCTATTCCCATTTTGGTGACCTAAGATGTGATAAAAAAAATTCACTTTAATTCTTACCTCTTATTCCGTTACTTTTTCCGTCAGTTTTGTTGACATGTTATATGGTAAAAGACATATTTTCACATTTAATGAATAAAATAAGTCGTAATTACTTTATTTCCCTCACTTAGTGGATACAAATGTCAAAGTGATTATTGTTTCAAGATAGAAATTGTTAGTTTTCATAGGCAAAATTACTATAACGGTCATTGTAAACTAACTGGTTGCATTAATATAATATGCCACGTCAGCAAACTGACGGAAAAAGTAACGAAGTCAAAGGCAAGTGTTAGAGTGAAACTTATTTTCAGATCTCAAGTCACCAAAATGGTAATAGTTAAAATTGAGGTTACCAGTTTAATATTACATTATACGTCAGGGCACCAAAATTTAATTTTTCCAATATTTAAATAATCCAAATTTTTTCGAATAGACAATTAAAGGAGTATTAATCCCTCTATTGTATAATTTTGGGAATATTCCATGTTTTTCAATTTATCTAACCATGTTGGTCCCTTGGATAACAGAGTTAACTTCTGTTAACTCAATTGCTACGTGGTTGTGATAGTTGGTTTAAAATCATCATCACGTGACAAATGACCATTGCATGCACATATGTAATACTCTCAAAAGCCCTAATGTCGAACCTCCCCAAATTGAAACAAGAGATTTAAACCCTAACTCCAAAATCCCCACCCAAATCGATTCAATTGAAGCAAAACTTGAAGTGCTTTAGGGGCGAAATTGAAATTCACACTTGTTGCAAAGGATTCAAAGCTGATATGGCAAGCAGAAACTCAAATCATGTTGTTGGGCAAGCAAATGTAGCGGGTATTTCGTGGGGTTCTTCTTACTCAAATGGGGGTTGTCAAATGCGAGCATGGGCTTCCTTCTTTTGTGAAAATAGTGAGTTTTGGATAAAATAATTGGAAAAAAATTCACGAGTGTCCATTGCGGAAGGTAAATTTTGTGTATTCTTGTCAATTGATTTGCAATTTGAATTGAGTTTGTGATTTAATCAGTGTTGATGTAATTGGTTTTTAATCTGAAATTGTTTACACTAAGTAGACTAACAATAACAGCTTCTTTATTTGAGAGCATGAGGTGGAAAACATGGGGTTGTTGCAATTGAAAGTAGCAATTGATGTCTTGGTCAAAGAAATGAAGAATTGCGGAAGGGAATAGAGAGGATAAAGGAAGAGAAAAGTATGTTGGAGGAAAAAATTGTCAAGCTGAGGTTGAAGAAGGAAGGAATGAAGGCAGAAGTTTTGAGAGTTGCACAACAAAGAAAGTAAAGCAATTTTCGCTTTATGGTGTTTTTGGTTTTGTATTGCAATCGTTTTAGCTCTTTTGATGGCTAGGATGTATTAGTATTAAGGAAATATGGATATAGCATGGTAATATCATGGGTTTAGTTGTGAAATTGTCATCAATTTTCTTATAAAAATTTGAAGAGAAGGCAATATAAGTGCTATATCCATAAATTGGTTACAGTTTCAGTAGATGATCAAGTACTAATTGCGGCGATAAACAGGCCAAAAATTCCATCCCAAATTGTCGTCATACATGTCTTAACTGATCTCAAAAAGGTGATAATAAATTGTTAATTGGCAACTACAAAATAAAAGTCTTCACTGCCCAAATACTACACATGAAAGGTCCAAATGTTAACATAAACAAGTGGAAGTCCTAACTTGCTATTGCATAGCTCGTGCTATACTAGAGATGTCCATGGTGGTGCTTGCTTGGCTCTGGTTGAAGGGTGATGGAACTGGTATATGAGACATATCAACTGCACCAGTTGGAGTATACAAAACATTCAAAAATAAAAAAACAATACATAAAAACTAGGGTCGTTTATGTAATCCAAAAAAACACAAAAAAAAGATAGGATTGAAAGCAAGCTCTATACACTGGTGTAGTTGTTCCCGTATGTGTTAATCGAAATACACTCCAACTCCCATTGGAACCTGCAAAATCAGACAGAAACACATAAGAATACATAATGACATGGTGTATATAAGCTTACATTAGGTTGTCCTCTCTCTATACCTCTCATGCCACCTCATCTGCCCCTGCTTGTTGTCCCAACTTTTGCTCTATGCCTTGCTCTTCCTCTACCTCCATTTGCAGCTTGAGCAGTGGCAGCATGGTGGCTTGTTTCATTTGCTGCTGAGCTGCCATCTTAGAATTAAAAAATGTATCGTCCACCATAAAAAAGTGTAAACTATAGAAGCGTTATAAAGAATTTCCCTTCTTTTAATTATCATTAAAAATCTTCATCTATAAACTAGTATGTAGAAGAAAGGCAAAGAGTTATCACAAGGGTTCGAAAGAGTGATGAGAGAGAAGGATAAGGTATCTCCAAAGTTATCACGAGTCTTCTTTGGAAGCACAATGTAAAAATAGGCTACATTTTCATTTTGTGACTTCTAAATTGTACATTTCACATGTACAAATAATGGCAAATAACTAATTAAACCTATGTTGTATCAATCTATATTTCACCACTTAAACTTGCAACTAATTTCTCAATAATTGTTTCAAAATGCATTTGCAAATTGATCAGGAGGGTTTATGCCAGGGCCGTCCCAAACATTTTGTAGGCCCCGAGCAGAAATTAAAAAATAGGCTTTTTAATAGACCTTCCATGGATCGACTCAACAAGGTTCGGGTCGGATTATTTCGGTTTTGGGTTAGGTCTATCTCGGGTTGATTTTAGATTAATTTGATTTTTGAGTTATAATTTGCGAGGCGAAAAAATTGCTAACGAAATTACGAGAAGACAAACAAAGTTTTCTCTAAATATAATAACTACACGTAACTTTTGTTACCAAAATTACACAAATTTGGAAATTTAGCACAAACCATAATTAAGTTATTCATTGATCATAGAGTCACGCACCATCATCAATAAAGGAGGTATTGTTTTTGGAAAATAAATCCACCGGTAGAGAGCAGAGAAGATTGAAGGATGGGGAAGAAGAATTACTCACACACGCCTTTCAATAATTAATTGATAGCATTATGATTTTTACTACTGTTTTCTATTACAGCAAAATTAATTTTGGGCCAAACCCAATAAGTAAATTGTGGCCCCCAAAAAGTGGGGCCCTGTGCAAATGTTTTGGTTGCACTCCCCATTGGATGGCCCTGGTTTCTGCCACAATAATGCTTTTCACAAACTTTCATCTTCACTATATAATTCCGCCTTTTGATTAAATAACCTTATTTACTTCCCATAAACTTCTCATTTTATTTGTTTATCCAAGCCCACCCACTTGTCATTCCACTGCCTTTGAGTCATATAAAGTATCTAATGCAAGCCCTACCCCTCTCTCCAGATAAGCCTCTTAACTATTCTCATATTCACGATATTGTTAAGGAGATACTAGACAATGTGATTCAATCCATAATCAACCTAATGGAACTCACTTATGTTGTCAAAGAAACTCTCTTGAATCTGACATAATCTGATTATGTAAGAGAAGTTTCCTAGTTGGTGTTGGACCCTTTATGGATATAACATATGCAAAGTCGAGATCAAGAATTAATTGAACTCTCTTAAACTTGATATGATCTGATTAGGTAAGAGAAGATTCCTCTTTCAGTTGGTGTTGGACCCTTTATAGGTATAACATATGCAAAGCCAAGATCAAGAACTAATTGATTTTGTACTACACCCTCCTTGCTACAAGAAAATATGAATATTCCCAGAATACTAGCGAATGTAGATGCTGTAAATTGGTGATGTCTCTCAAGATCATTGAGTATCAATTGTTGCATTTTGTGTGGACGACATTCACTACTATCCCAATGAATAAAACCAAATGTGAACTTGTGAACAGCACTAGAGGCTTCATAGCCACCAAATGCTGGATCCTTGCCATTCCTGCAACAAGATGTCCATAAAAGCCCATAGTAGTTGCTCTCAATCATACCCCCAACCATTAGATCCAAACTTAAAATATTCATCAATTAAATAAAAATAAACAGCCACAGGAACACTTGATTTTGCCAATTTGATGTTGATGACATCGGTTAGATTTGCTTTCACTATTTTCTTAGCATCATCTAAATTCGATAGCTCTCACCTACTCAAACTAATACTCCATATTTGGCTTCTGCAATTTCACTACATACCTAAGTCTAACTCCCATTTCATATAATTTGTGTAAATCTTCAGCAATTTCTTTGGAGTATAACTTTATTAGGATCCAAAATAAATAGACAATCAGGAAAATCTTTTCCAACTTAAAGTTTCAATTTTTTCAATCCCTACATCTTGTATTGCGAAGCCAAATTAAAAGGCTTGTCCACTAAGACAATAGGAATTGTTCTATCAGTGGTTATTGTTTTTGAAGTTTCAAAGAAAGCATCCATAATGGTACTCCAATGCTATTAACAACTGTATCAATTAATGTCATCTCAACTCTGACCTTAACAAAAGAAAATTTATAACCATGGAGGATGGCACCAACCTATTTCAAAGCCAATCTTATTAAACTCATTGTCGGACTTCTTTTAAAAAACAAACAAGCTTCGGATCATTGTCCTACCCAACACTGCCATTACTCAACTCAACCGAAATCTCCACAATTTTCACATTCTCCAATCTTGATGATGCAATGGCAAAAGGGCAATCAATCACACATTCAATGGCCTTACCCAAGCCATATGCATATCTACCATTGTATATAATATAATACAATATTATATAATATAATACAATATAAATTTACGTTAAATTCCGATAACCTTAACCCCCTCCACTCATATTCACATATATAGTCTACTTCCATGTAATCGATATAATTTTTTAAATTAAGGTGATGGATAGATTAATGGACCAGGTTAATGGGTTAAAACTTTTCAAACGAATCCGACTTGATCCGTCACCCAGTTAATCCATCACCGCATAATAATCTATTTATTTGGGTTTTTATCGATGTATTCGAATCGAGCGAATCCGCGGATTAAGTATCATTTACATCCTTATGGGAACAGAATGAGATGGGGAGATTAAAAAAAAAAAAAAAAAAACAATTGAACCCATTTGAGAAATTGGAGAGATGAAAGTGAGGTTGATTTTTATTGAGTAGTTTTTACTATCCCAAATTAGAACAATGATGCCCAGTTGCTTCTATTGTTAAAGCCGGTTTGTTTTTGTTAGTTATGGTAAAAATAAACACCTAACTTTTGCATGCTGTAATTACTGTAGATGGCGTATACATATTGACCTTTGGTAACTCCATAAGGGTATGCAGTTATTTTCTTCGCCACATTCCTTCCCTATTCCTATATGGTAGGAGGTATATTTAATACTCGATAAATTTGTACTCTACATTTTTGTATGCATGTTTTTATTTTCTATTTTTCCAGTAATTTATCATTTCTCTTGTAATTGTTTTTTTTAATAGGAGATTTATTAATTACGAAATGATTGGAAGAATTACAAGCAGGTTCCAAAGTACACAGGAAAAACACATCTACTGAAAATAATATCAAGGGTATGATACCCACCTTGTAGAAAGGGTTGCATCTCACATCTACATCACATGCTCGGTGTAGAAGAACAAAAACCACCAAATATCATAAATAGATTACAAAGAGTCTAAGAAAGTGACGATGTGCTGATGTTGATAGGCTCTAACACAATGATGTACATTTCTCAATATCTGCACTAAATCTACTTACACATTACCAAAAAAGTTTGTTGTTCATTTCCAGCCGTATGCTATATATAGTTTGAGCAAAAGCTATGATAATAGCAGCTGGTTTCCCATTTTTTGTTCTAACCAGTTTACAAACTGAATCGTATTCCTCTTGCCAGCTAGAAACCCCTTTATGGCACTTTAACCATCTCAGAATCTCCTATCGAATAGCCATTGTAAAGTTACAGAGGAAGAAGAGATGTTTGTATGGACTCATTCTTAAACTTGCGGAATATGCAAAAAGGGTAAGATTCTTTTGTCCTTTATTTCTCATGGAATGCAAGCCATAAAATGAAATTAGCTTTAGGAGTAGGCAGAGAAGAGTAGGTGAGACTCTTCCATCTCACATTTGGAACACGCCTCTCAGCAAAGTGTAAGCCCTTTTAATTGAAAATCTCCACTAATATAGAATAGAGCTTCAATCACCTATTACATATTTATGTTTCTTTATTTGTATGATTTTTTGTATAACCAAGGAGGCTTGTGAGGGAACATCTATCAACCAAAAATCTCTCCTCCCAATATAGTAACTTTAGAACTAAAGAATCCACAAAATATCCTTCTTTTCACTCTATGCTCACATAAGTTTGCAAAGATCAGTTTGATTACTATTTTGAATATTAATTAAATTTAGATGACCAACTACATTTGGTAAGCAGATATCTTTCCCATGACACTAGTACTCTCTTGACAATGTGAGTTTCACCAGACCAAATGTAGCTTCTACAAGCTGCCTCTATCAGCTTAACAAGTTTTGTGAAAGAATGAACAGTTGAACCCAGAAAACTTGAACTCCAAATATATTGAGTTGTAATCTACCAACATAAGTGTGGAATCTTGAAGTCCATGAAGTGATCCTGCTGAGAATCATATTAAGTAAAGGCTTACACTAGGAGCTTGTAAGCTTTTTAGTAGCTAGAGGTACCCCCCTAAGTATTTAACTGGTAATTCACGCTTAACATACCCAAACACTCCAAAATTTGACTTCTATCAAGTTGTGGTACACCACCAAAGAAGACTTGACTTTCGTTCAAATTTTCTCTAAGCCCTGAAGCTTCTAAAAAGTGAGAAAATTTGCTTTGAAGCAGTTCGATTGAGATGAGATCTCCTCTAGAGGATGAGATTATTCGAAACACAAAGATGCACAATCCCAAACCTCTAACATCTAGGATATGATAATTAAAATTTGGCTCAATCTGTAAAGTGGAGAGAATTCTATGCAGATATTTGATAAACAAGGTGAAAAGATAGGGCGAGATAGGGTCACCCTGGCACAACCCTTTTCTTGCAGGAAAAGACTCAGTATGCACACCATTAACAATGATGGAGTAGTGAACAGTTGTGATACAAGTCATAATGAGCCAAACAATTCTAGCAGTAAAGCCAAGTTTAATAAGAATTTGCTCAATAAACACCCACTCAACTGAGGCATAAGCTTTTTGCATATCAACTGTCTCCATACACCTTGGAGAATTATTCTTTCTATTGTATCTTTTAACCAGCTCATGGTTAAGGATAAATATTATCACTAATACTTCTACCAGGGATGAATGCGGCTTGAGTATTACTAACAATGCAACTAATCAAATTTTGAAATCTTGCAGTATTTAGATATAATTCTATACAACACAGTGCAACTTATTATAGGTCTGTACAATTTGATGAAAACTGGAGAGCTTACCTTTGAAAACAAGGTGACAAGGGTTGTATTGATTTTGCAGCTGAAATACCTGTCTCAAAAAAATGATGGACAGCAGCACAAATGTCTTCACCAAGAATATGCCATGACCTCTTCAAAAAATAGGAATTAAAACCATATATATCAGGTGCTTTGTTATCATCAATATAAAAAAGGGTAGCTTTGATTTCAGCTAAAGTAACAGGTGCATTCAGCTGTTTTTGTTGTTGCTGCAAAGATAGAGTTCTCCCTTGCCTCATAATCTGTATGTCTATGCTATGTAGTCTATTGGCAGTAGAGCCCATTAGCCCTTAATAGAAACTCAAGACCTCCTCTTTAATATCAGCAAATTTTGGAATTCTAACCTCCGCTATTAATGAGAGAGGTAATAGTACGCTTATTTCTTCTATCTACCATATGAGCAAAGAAGAAATTAGTGTTTGCATCCCCCTCTCTTCTCCAATGTGCCTTGGAATGGTGCCTGTAAAGCTTCTCTACAACACCATCTTATTTTTGTAATTCAACACAAAGAATTTTCTTATGTGTCACTTGAGTTGCATTATAAGGATGGTGCATAGCCTTGAGCAAGAGTTTCCCTAGCCTGTGTCACTTTATCTTCAACCTTGCCAAATTTCTTTATGAAAATAGTTTTGAAAGGGGGCCTGCACTTGAGATGTTGAGACCATAGCTGTGAGAGAGTATGAATAGAAGATTGCTATGCTTCTAAATAGTGTCAAGAAAGTCTTCATGGCCAGCCAAAATATTCAAGAATCCAAAAGGTCTTTTACTAGAATATGAAGGTTGGGAAACCTCAATCAAAATACGGGAGTGATTAGACCACAATGGGTCATGAATAACTACTGTAGAAGTGCTGATTGAAGTTGCCAAGAAGCATTTCACAAGGCCCTGTCAATTTTGCTACTTGTATGCCCATTAGACCAGGTTTGATAGTTGCCACTAGACTTCACTTTATTGAGAAAGATTGAGAGTATCAACACAATGCTAGAAATCAAGAGTTTCGGCAACTATAATAGTAGAGCCATGAGCGCTATCTTCTTGTGATAACATAGAGTTGAAGTCCCCACTCATATACCAAGGAGGAGTAATAGCATTTCCAATACAAGAGAGATTTAAGACCATAGATAACAGTAAAATTGTAATACCCCAATGATTTGATGGTTTAGGATAGCTTAAATGGTTTGCGGGTACTAGTCATACCACCAAGGTGCATCTTTTTTTCATGGACCTCATTCCTTACAAACTCCACATTTAAGCGTGCGTGGGTATTTGGGATGGGTGACCTCCTATGAAGTTTTTCATGAGCATGCGAGTGAGGACAAAACATGCTGGAAAGACTTGTGGTGTTCTGTAGGTTCAGTTCTCAACCATGGAAGCGGATATTAGTAGCACCACCAGCCTGTTTAAGGAGGCTGGGGTGTTACAAATGGTATTAGAGCGACCTTGCGGCCGCGTGCTGAGCCTTTAGACCAGGAGTGCCTAGTGAGCCGCCTAGCAGGGGTGGATTCTGAGGCTTGACATGTGCCCATGCGCAACGAGTACGTTGCGTTCTTTGAGTGGGGATGAGTGTAATACCACAAGGATTTGATGGTTGAGTATAGATTAAATGGTTTGCGGGTACTATTCATACCACCAAGGTGCATCTTCTTTTTAGTGAGGTTATTCCTTAAAAACTCCACAGTTAAGCGTGCTTGACTTGAAGTAGTATTTGGGATGGGTGACCTCATGGGAAGTTTCTCATGAGCATGCAAGTGAGGAGAAAACATGTTGGAAATACTTGTGGTGATCTGTGGGGTCAGTTCTCAACCATGAAAGCGGATATTAGTAGCACCACCAGCCTGTGTAAGGAGGTTGGGGTGTTACGAAAATAGACAAAAGAAATCTGTATACCAACAGTCAATCTAGCAGTGTACGAACTGTTCATGAGTATAAAGAACTTGAACATCCACCATTACAGTAAATAGGCTACATTGTTTAATTTCGCGGCTGCATTTAGTACTACTCTATTTTTTTAATGCTACGTCAGCATTTCATAACAGAATAATAACAACATTGATGGAGGGACCAATATAGCGGTATTGGTAGAAAACTTGGATTATTGGCATGAATTACCCATATTGGGATTATAATTGCCTAATCGAAAAAGATTTGGATTATTTATGTCAAATTTTCCTTTTTTTTTATAAAATACAACTAAAGAGCTTCCTGCTTTAGGGTACTAAGAGAATAAGAGTGTAACCCAGTTTACGAAGAAACCCTAGTCAAAGATTGGAATGTGAACCAAACAGATCACATGTTAATGAATTCCCGCACACATGTGGATAATATGTTTCGTACCCCCAAATAAGGAGTTCCCATTTCCCATCACTTGTGCAACCCTTTTTACCTCTTGGGTTGGATTTTGATATCATCGATAACTTGGATCGTTTTATGTCAGGTTACATTTGTTAACTAATGTGAGAGGGCCTACTTTTTTGGGAGGTGTGAACATTGAAAACTCTAAGTAGAAATATTATGGACCTCCTGTACACTTGGTGTCAATTTTTGTAATTTCTTAATTATCCTTTCACTACTTGCAGTGGACCTTATTGTGATTGGAGAAAAAATTTCCTATTAAAGAATGAAATAAAATCACTTGCAATTTTCTAATTATACACCAGTAATTAATCCCAGAAAAAGAAGGGACCAACTACTTTTTATTTCCATAATTAATCCCCTCAGCCTCTACCAAGACCACCACCCAAAAACCTCTACCCCAATAACCAATTGAATTTGTGTCTTTCCTTGTGTTTCCCACCATTTCAGTCACTCTATTATCACCTTAACCCTCTGTCTCCCTGAATCTCGAGAAATAACCGCACCAAAGGGCATCAACAATCAATTAGAACAAGGTCAATTTTTAAATTTATGTACAAGTCATTGAGATCCCGACCATCGATTTGGCTGTGGTTCATCATCTTCTTGTCACTAGTCAGCTTATTGTGTGCCTTGCAAGTTGCTTGTTCACCACATTTGGCCATCATACCAGTGATGCCGAAGTTGTCCATTTAATATTAGCTCTTCTTTAAGATGAGCACAACTTGTCGGTCCAATTACACTTCTTTATTGAGTGAAGCATTATTACACTTGCTTAGCAAATTTCTTCGCCGACGCTCTCATTTGGTTCCATGTGTGTTTATTCATGTTTCATAGTTAAGAGTACTTTGAACAATATTTTAAATGAGTTCCAGCACCAGAGATCATGGTGTATATCCGATATGAGATAGCGATAGAATGGAGAGAGAGAAGTGAGTAGAGAAAGAGTGAAAGAAACCAAGGGAGAGAGGGGGATTTCACGACGATTATACACATACACCAAGTGTATATGTATTATTAGTTCGCACCCATCAGCTAAATTAAACATTTGGCAAGTTAAGGGAGGGTTTTTCTTTTCTTTTTTTTTTCCCCGTAAAAATGAAGGCTTATTATCAACTTCCACATTTGTTTCATGATCATTACAAAGATCAATATGCCCATGTAAGTAAGCTTTCGCACACCATTAGCTTTGCAGTTGACTTTTTATTTATATTATATTTTTTCAATGTTATTCATTTTGTGTAAACTTTCAGTTTTAATACTTTTTTTTTGAATTCGACTCCTCTATCGTTCTCAAAAGAACAGTAGAGTGCAGTTCAACCCACGGATTTATGACACACGTGTTATTCTTTTTATCCTATGGCTCAAATTCTTTTCATAGAAAAAGTAAATTGAAGTTACAAAATGTCTCTATTTCCTTCTCGCTCATCGTCCAGTTCTTTCATCTTTTACTTCTCTCTCCTGACCTTAATGTGGCTGGCAATGTCATGGCTTTCAAAAGAAATCATTCACAACCTCTAATTTGTTAAGTTAATCACCACCATGAGCGGACTTAAAATCTCATCACTCAAATTGATCCCATATCCTCACTGCCACCAACACACCAAATTGACAACTTTCTCAGTATTTCGCTTCTCCATGGAAAGCTCCCTTATTGAAAGAAAGAATAACTACTATAGTAAGCATCGCAGTTGTGATTTTAGCATCAAAACTTTGTTTGATTAGCACCCATTAAACCAAATCAGTACAAATGTTGGTATAGTACAACAGTTTGGGAAAGATTCAATTTTTAGCAATCATGTCCCTTTCTTCTTGTTCATCACTGATACTTGTGAAGAGAAGGAAGGACATGTGGATGAGTACATCGGAAGGGCGCCGTTGACGCCATTGCTGATCGCCGTTGGGGCTATGTATGTGCAGAGCAGAGCCGCAAAGGTGAGAGAAATGAAGGAGAGAGAGAGTAAAACTCAAGAAGTTTGGGTTAATTTTCAATTTATTAACTTTAAAATCATCTGAACCATAGATAAGTATAGATGTCAGAATTACACCAAAGAAAGGGACTCACCTTTCATTTTCGTTTAAAAGAAGGGACTAACCTTTTAAATGTTTAAGATAAGGGACTCATCCCCTTAAACTACCAAATTTACCCCTCCCCTCAAATCCCTTTTCTCTCTCCTCCCTCAACCCAGACTCTCTCTCCTCCCTCTTTCCACCCTCCCCAATACCCACCACCACCAACCATCTCAAACTCTCTCTCGTAAACCATCACTCCCACACACTCCTCCTCCAAATCCCACCAAACTTTTCTTGAGTTGTTGTGGGTAGACCTTCGAATTCGTCTTCATCTCAGTACACGAAATTGGAGAATTAGCAAAAGAGATTGCTGTTTGTGGTGGTGAATTAGACTGAGTTGAATCGGGAGGGTGAGTTTGCAAGTCGGACTAAGTCAGAGGCAGATTGGTGAATTGAATCGGTGGGAGATGATTGTCGTCAACGTCGTCGCCGAAGCCTCTAAAACCATTGACAATGACAAACCTTTCACTTTCAAAACAAAAATCGAAAGAACAATAATCTCAGTTTATGCTTGGACGAAGCGCCGGTAATTTCTTGACTTTTTCCCATCACTGGCAAACGCAGATGACGAAAGCTCAACGGTCCCAAAGGCTCCTTAACTCGAACTCCATTGCCGCCAATGAAAAAGACCCATCTCAAGCCACTCTCATTCACCGCCCCAAATCCTCACCCATTCGTCTCAAATCCAAACCCAAATTCGAATTGATGGGTTTTGGTCTAAGCCCCTCAAATTGAAGTGTGTTTCGAAATTGGTTGTGTTGGCTTATTTCTTTTAGTATTTTGTGCTTGTGTTATGAACATTTGGGGATTTTTGGGGGCAATTGGGATTGTGGATTTTGGGTGTTTATCAGTGCTAGTAGGTGGTGAGGGTGATTTTGAGGGTTTTGGGGCGGTGGAGAATAGTGGNGTAGTTTAGGGGGTTGAGTCCCTTCCCTTAAACCTTTAAAAGGTTAGTCACTTCTTTTAAACTTTCCTGTTTTGTTTAGAAATAAGGTACTGTGGATCTACAGTTTTCAGGAAACTGTAGAGGATTCGAACGCCTTTTTTTTACCCTTTCATTGAAGCTATTTTTCAAATGCCTCCCTTTTAAACGAGTTTGTTTACTCAAGTATTCCTCTATAATTTCTAATTAGAAGCTCCATTGAAAAATTGTTTTTTCTTTTTTAAATTCTTTTAAAATTTTCGCTTATGGAAATCTTCTCATAGAATACGATAACTTTGGATCTTATGTTGACGTATAGACTATTTTCCTTATTCAAATAACCAATCTAATCATTATGAAATCCACTTTTGTATATGATTAATCACATTTATATCTGACATAAATCATTTACGATGTAATTACAAACACAACTCAAAATCACGATAATATTATTATTATTATTTTATTAGATTTTTTGATATAATTAGATAACATTAGAAAAATTACTTTTAAGAATAAAAAATAAAAGTACAGTATTACCCTTATTTCTTTTAGGGTAAATTTCAGTTAGATATAGTACATAGAGGTATACCGACGTTTTAGAAAATATATTGAGATATACTCTAACCAGTCAAAGATGACGTGATACTGTATTTTCAAAAAATTAGTTCAATTTTAGGATTTCATGACCATAATACCCTTAATATACCTTGTTGAAATTTTTAAGTAAAAAGTAAATATTTATCCTTTTTTTTTAAAACAAATAGTATGTTATATTTAGATATTTGTGTGTGTTTTTTTTTGTTTTTTTTACCTTTTTAATTTTATTTTAATTTATGTATAAGTGTTATTAAGGATAAAATCTCTAACCTTTTACAAGAGTTTTTTTGACATTTCAGTTGTTCCAAAAATCAAAATTCTCATTTGCACTCAATTTCACTACTATTTTCTGAAACGTTGTTATAACTTACTAAAATTTACCGTTTCTTTTATAGACCCAGAGATCTAACTCAGGTTTTATTTACGATCAAACATATAATACTTATAAAGAAGAAGCAATACACTCCTCCCCTAAAATATGAGAATAATATGTTAGAAATAGAGTTGAAATAATGTAAAATAAATATACCCTAATCATCAAAATGGTATGTTAAAAAGTAAAAATTGAAATTCCACCGTATAAATAAATTAGATAATTGTTGAAAATTCAAAGACTGATTTGTTTTTATGAATTAAAAGGATAATTAATTTTGAAAAAAAAAAATTTATGCATGAACAAAACGAAAAAAATTTATATTGGAAATTTATGCATGAACATTATTAATACATTATCATTACATACAAGTAGCTAATCAACAACCAGTAACATTCCTTTGTTGAAAAAACAAAAAAAATAAACTAGCAACATTCCTAATACTCTCACATATCAGCTTTGGTAGCCTTAACATCCTGACCACCATTCTCCCTCTCAGCCACAATATCCACCACCTTAGGCTGCCTCCTCTTCTCCTCCGCCACCTTCGGCACCGTGATCCGCAACACTCCGTCCTCCAACACCGCCTTCACCTTCTCCAAATCCGCATTCATCGGCATCCGAAACTGCCTCCAGAACTTCCCCCGTGTCCTCTCCATCCTATGCCATTTCTCAACCTCTGTTTCTGCCGCCACGGCCTCTGCCTCATCCTTTCGCTCTCCGCTCACCCGCACCACTCTGTTCTCCTCCACCTCGATCTTCACGTTCTCCTTCTTCATCCCCGGCACGTCGAGGGTGATCACATGGGCCGATTGGGTCTCCTTCCAGTCGGCCCGGGCCAGGGCAAGGGCCAGGCCCGGCCCGTCAAGGCCGTCGAGGTGGGTTCGTGGGAGGGGTAATGGGGTTTGTTCTAGGATGCGAAATGGGTCTTCGAGATGATCCCAGAGTGATCTTGTGAAGGGGACTAGTGCGTTTGTTGGGGTTGTTATTGTAATGAAGATTATTATAAAGATTGGGATCAAATTGAAGATGGGTGATTGGATTTTCGACATTCTTGATTGATTTGGGTTGATCAGTAGTAATCAATTTAGGTGGTTTGAAATGGAGTTTTTGAATTGAAGAGGGTTTATGTTTATGTTCGAGTTTGATGTTGTTGTTGTTTGATGTTGATGCTGATGATGGGGAAGAGGGTGGTGGTAGTGTGGGTATATATAGAGTGAGAATGGTGAGGATCATGGAGGTTCTGGAATGTTCTGGGTTTATGTAAATGTATGTGGGTTATGGTTGTTTGTCATTGTCATTGTCATTGTTGTGAAGCGTAAATGAGGGGGGAAGAGAGAGATGAAGAAAGGTCGAGAAAATGGTGGAATGGCGGGGATTGGGAAAGATGGTGATGATCGTCTTCTAGTTGTTTCTAGATATTTCATATTTGGGGAATACATTTGTGTTGGGAAAAATCCGAACATATCTTTACCGTTTTCAGAATTTTCAAACTCTCATTATTTTACTGGGAAATGTTTTCTTTTCTTCTTTTTTATTTATTTTTTTTATTTTTATGAATCTAATTAGAAAAATTTGCCGCCAACCCCCCTATATAGTACTCCCTCCGTCCTTGAATAAACTTTCCAGTTTCCTCTTTGGTACGTCCATGAATAAACTTTCCACTCCTTTTTTTGGCCAATAATTGTCACAAGTGTTACATAAATAACCCTCTTTATATTTGCCCATCAAAACTTTATTCCCTCTTCTTTCACTTTATACAAGGGGTAGAGAGTAATTTTGTCTCATCATTGGTATGTG
>BSSO01001000.1:0-26719 GCA_030267885.1 Mesembryanthemum crystallinum
TTGTACTTAGTTTAGAGTTAAACTTTGTACTTGTGTTTGGCTCGAGTGAATACAACAAGTAGTTGTAAAATCCCACAGAGGTGTGGGTAGTGGTTTTTACATCCAATTGAGCCTTGGATGGTTTTCCACTCTAAAAACATGCTGTGTTCAATCTTCTTCACATAGTTCTTTTACGCCTTTAAGTATCATCCAGGAGGGAACAGTGGTCCTTACACTGGTCCCTCTGCATCAGGTTGCATTATCGCGAAAATTTGGTCAACTCAATTCACCCCCCCTCTTGTTTCTCCACCTAGCTAGTTATATCAAAGTTGATTATAATTACTATGGAACTTGAAATCTCTAGGTATGAAATGAAAACTACTAAGCAGGTGCTTAGTTGATAGAGTTGACGAGGATAACTAGGTGAAGAAGTTAGGGCGGGGATTTAGGGTTTTCTAATATGATTTGGAGCTCATTTTTTAGTGGTCAAAATGAACTCATTTTGACAATAGTGAGATATGCATTAGATATTGGATCTTTTTTTACTAAGGATAGGGATGTGAATGAGATATTGAATAAGGAGGGAGAATTGGAGATAAGGACGGTGAACAAGGCGAGGTATAGGGATGACAATCCCACCCGCACCCGTTGGATATCTATTCCACTCGACTCGATATTAGTGGATATAGATGATAATAAATGGATGAAAGGCGGGTCAGGTATGGATATGGATAACAAGCAAATTGGATATGGATGACATTTTTCCATCCGTTGGATATCCATATCCATTTAATAACACTTATTATTTAGAAAAATAATGATAAAGGCAGGTATAAATGGAAATTTTCATTGGACGTAATATTAGACTTGTGTTATTGTGGACGATCGACTTGTAGACTTTTGTAGTTTGTAGAAAATATATGTGTAGACATTGCGCAGGCCTAACTGCTTAATAACGTGGATGGCAGACCGCATAGGTAGACGATTAACATTACATTCTCTAACTCTTGCAACTTTATTGATAATTATGCATTTGTTAGTACTTTTGATGTTAAAATTTTCATACGACGAGGAAAAAAATGAAAAAATGATTTTGTTACCTAAAAATTTAAAATATTTGGATGTCCAATGGATATCCATTTATCCGCTTCATCTAGTGGACATGGATATGGACGAATGAAGTTTCGGGAAATGGTTATGGATATGGATGGAGCTAAAATGAATGAATATGGATAATTTACCGCTTCATCCGGTGGATATGGATATGGACGGATGAAGTTTCGGAAAATGGATAAGGATAAGGATATGGATATGGATGGAGCTAAACTAAATGGATATAGATGGAGCTAAAATAAATGGATATGGATATGACATGGCTCCACTCGATCCATATCCAATCCATTGCCATCCCTAGCGAGAGAAAAGGAAAAACACAGATTGGGAACAGATGTAGTTGCAACAAAAGGAAAAATAAGAGGAATGGTCAAATGGATGGTGTGATTTCCATAAATATCACTTAAAATTTTCAAAATCTCAAAAAAGCCCCTTGCTTAAAAATATTTGCTGAATTACTGTCCATGTCAGCGGCAAGCGATGGAATTACAAGAGTAAAACGCTAGTGTGCATGACATTTTTTTGCTTGTGTAAATTCACCCCTCTTACCACTACAACATATATAACTTGTCTTTTGTGACGTTTATTTTGGTTTTCGTGGCATTTATAAATGCGCGATAAGCTATAGTGCATTTACTTAAATGCCATAAGATCCAATGTCATCCAAAATTCAGGCGGCATTTACACATAACGCTGGTAAAACTCAAAAATGCCGCTAGAACCCTCCGATTGTCAAACAAGACTTCTACGTCATTTAACATATGAGGCCTTCATTTCGTACCTAATAACTGATATGTGATTCAACTGGGATGTACAGCGTACCCAATTATGAGTACTTAGAATTCACACCATAAACCAAATCTCCCAAAAAATATTTTCATAAATTTGAGTTATTACATAATTTGCCTCAATATCTACTAACAAACACAAGCGTCCATTGAGGCTCAAATATCTAGCACCTATCCGACAATCCAAAATAGAAGTTTCCATTTATCAAATATTAGTAGAAGTTTAAAGCTTTAGTGAAGCTAACGCGAAAAAAGTCAGGATCTCAAGTTATCATTTACCCTTCATGAGTATATTTGTCATCATATTGTCTTCCTTGAGTATAAATGGCACAATGGCGTTTTTCTTGAAAGAAAACGCCATGCCTTTTTAGCATTTTATACGTCGGAAAACGCGATGCCTTATGCCTTCATTAAACCGACTGACGTGGATGATAGTTTGAAGAATAAGTTTTTGCTAGCCCTAAATTCGTTACTTTATTTATAATCCGTTGTATGAGATTTCAATGACCGAAAGTGGCATATCAGCTAGTTACTAATAAAGTAAAGCCTTTCGCCATAAATAATTAATAAAATGCCATTCCAAACATGATATTATATTCTCTAAACATTCCAATCTGAAATTCATTTTTTAGATTTGGTGCAAATTTTGAATCATTAGGTCATTTTACCTTTCACATATTGTGGTTTACCATGGGAAACTAATTTGACTCCACTAGTGTGACTTGGCTACTTGGGGATGGAGGTGGCCCTTCAAATTAGGTTCTAGTTAAACCTTCTTCCCACTTCCACTCACTTTTAGTTTTATACTCAATCTCCTTTGCTTTAGCTTCCTCACTACCTTCATAATTAAACAAATCTCATTTCTCTCTCTCTCAATCTGTGATTATAAAAATGCTCAGAGCCCTAAAATGGTGCTTTTAGTTTTAAATTCCAACACATCTCCACCACCACCACCATCACCCCCATCCTTGTTGCTTTGACTGTGACCTTGTACTTCAATTCAAGCACTCTTCTTCTTCCCCAATATTTTTCTTTTCTTTTTTTTTTTCCCCAATCTTTCAAAAATTTCAAAAAACCCCACAAAAGATTAAAAGCAGGAATCATATAGATAAACCACCATCTCTTTTACAAATTTGATTATTACTCACTATTTTCTATACTACTAGTTGTACTTCCCAAAAGGCTAAAAATTTAGGAGCAAGTTTTCTCTCTCTCTTTCTCGCTCAACCATCCACCACCATAACCCTAACCTTCTTCTTCTTCTACCTTTTTCTCTCTCCTCACTTCCCTCTATCTTTACTTCAATTTTTATCATCTGGGTCTGTTAAATAATGGGTGCCCAGTTCTCAAAATTGAGACCACCCAACTGGGCATGGAGCTGAAGAATTACCCACATCTTTATTTGCAATGGGCAAGGCAGAAGATGATGAATTTTCTCTCTCCTCAATTGCTGGTGCTGGTGCTGAGGGAGGAGCATCAGGGTCTAATGCAGCACAGAGGGGAAGATGTAGAAGTTGTTGTAGTAGGTTTATTGGGTTCAAGTGTTTAGTGGTACTGTTACTAGGGATTTCAGCTTTTGTCTCTGCTCTTTTCTGGTTGCCCCCTTTCTTGCACCTCTCAGATCCAGGTGACCTAGATCTGGATCCACGCTATAGAGGTGGGATTCTTGTTTCTTTTGAAATCATATGTGATTTTAGTTTCTGGGTTTTTGCAATTTTTTGATTGCAGTGAAAAAGGGATCAAATGGTTGTTATTGTTTTTGATTTTTGCTTTTCTAGATATTGGAATGTAGGTTAATTTGTGGGTTTGCTGGTGTTTCCACTTAATTGGGTTGATTAATTTGTAGAATCTGGTCTATTATGTGATGGATTTCCAGCAGAATTTACTGGGATCCCAATTCTCTTGATCATTTTCCCACTTTGCTTCCTCCCCTTTTTGTCGGTGGGTTTTCAATTGCATTGATTAGGCTACTATTTGGGTTGGATCGTGTCCCAATTTGGTTAATGAACAGGATTTGAATGTGCTTTTCATTTGTGTGTGTGTGAGAGATATGTTGTGCATATTTTACTTTTACCTTGTTGTATATGATCACTCTGATTACAGATGATTGGTGTAATTTTCGCTTATCCCTGCGTCACTCTCTTCTGAATCAGCTCTGTCCGTCTGAGTTTGGAAGTGAAATTGGTGAAAACACTGCATCCTATGCAGTATGCAGAATATAGTTTATTTTTCCACTGCTAAATGCATGCCTTGAATTGGGTTAATGTTAGATTCATATAGGAGTGAGAATGCCAAGTAGTTTCTCTGTGTATTACATTGGAGAGGACCAGGTTTGCCGGGAAAAAAAAGGGTTTGGATGGGTTGGTAGCGAATGCGAGGGAATTGATAATTGAATCGGTGTTAATTATGGTATTCCCATAGAGATTCTCAGTTCATACTACAAAAGTTTCTTAGCAAAGAAACCCTACCATTTCTTCTGGATGCTCTGTGAGACACTTTGTCTACTGCATGATCAAGGATTGAGTTGGGTAGGCTGTGAAGAATGCCTTGATATCTGGAAACTTCGATAGGATGGGTCAATGGGTCAATCTAGTTGAGTAAGATATGAGTCTCAATATGTAAAACTATGGAAATAATTGCTCAAGGAAGGAGGTGTAGCATATTTACCTTATCCGGATGGACTAGGAATGTCTTGAACAATGATCATTATTAAAAGGGCTTGTAGTGGTTGTTGCACCAATTATGCAATCTTCCTAGTCTTCTATATAAGTCAACAAGTCTTTGTATTCACATAAGCTTAATAGGATTATGGTGTTTTATTTTGTTTTCTAAGGGACCCTACAAAATTGGATGTCTAGAGAAACTTGAAGTGTATGTGAGGTGAAAAAAAGATGTATTCGCTTGTGAATCCTTCGTTGCCTGTTGGTCTAAGCAATTGCTTTGGCATTCCTTTTGTGTCCATGCATTGTATTCGGTGATCCTGAAGATGTAACTTGTCATCCCCTTCTGAAAGGCCACATGCATAGCATTTAATTGTTTGCAATATCTCCAATCCCCTCATACTTTGCAGTCTTTAACACCCATAAATTCATCAATGTCATAAGGTTCATTTTGAAAGTGAAGGCATCATTTCTTGATATTCTTTGAAGTTCTTATTAGTTGTCTTCTTTGATTTTTAATGGGATTTTTTTTTTACTTAAATCTAATTTAAGAAGAATCTCTGATGTATAGGGCATACAATTGTCGCTAGATTTCAATTGGAGAAGCCAGTTTCTTTCTTGGAAGACAACATCGATCAGCTTGAAGCTGACATTTACTATGAAGTAGAAGCTGGCAGGACAAGAGTATTTTTTTCAACTGTACTCATTTTTCTTGCATCCTCTAATTTTCTTTTTATCTCTTCTGATACCAGTATTTTCTTCTGACTGATGAAATTAGGTGACTGTACTGTCTTTGGAAAGTTCACCTGGATCTAATAAAACAAATGTTGTGTTTGGGGTCGATCCTGCATCTAAGCATTCTTCAATATCTCCATATGAACTGAGTTTGATTCGAGCATCGTTTGAGTATCTGGTTATACGGCAGACAGTCATGCAATTGACAACATCATTGTTTGGGCAGCCATCCTTTTTTGAGGTTTTAAAATTTCCTGGCGGAATCACAATTAGTCCTCCCCAATATGCATTTCCTCTGCAAAATGTTCAGATCTATTTCAACTTCACATTAAACAACTCCATTGTCCAAATACAAGAGAACTTTGATGACTTGAGAAACCAACTGAAGTCTGGGTTGCATTTGACTCGAAATGAGGTAGGTTGCTTTTACCTGTTTATTGCAATTCATTTCGCTATTCACATATCAATAATGCAATAAGTGCTTGTTTCGAAATGATAAGATTGTTAAACTCATCTTTAAAGTTTAGTTCTCTTTTTTCGGGGTTATGCTTCCTCTTTTGCATCATTAATTGCAAAACTGTGGCGACTGATGTCATTAATTGGTTTCCATCTTGTGGGATGCAGAACTTGTACATTCGCTTAGCAAATTCTCGAGGTTCTACAGTGGCTCCTCCAGCTACTATCCGGACATTTGTTGTGCTGGCAGTTGGGGTTCCTTCTGTGCCAAGGCTGAAGCAGCTGGCTCAAACCATCAAAGATTCTCCTGCTAGAAATCTTGGTCTTAATAACAGGGTGTTTGGTAAAGTTAAGCAGGTTAGCCTTTCATCAGTACTCCAACATTCACTTGGTGATGCTAATAGCCCTGCACCTGCTCCGTCTCCTCTGCCTCATTCTCATCACCACCATCACCACCATCATCACCACCATGATCACCGCCACCACCAAGACCATGATGCTTACTCGCCTCCTGCTAGTGCACCCTCGTATCCCCCAATGGATGCCCCTAGTCGACCTATCAAGGGTTCACCACCACCTCAGAGAAGTGCTTCTCCACCTGTGAAAAGCCATCCAACAGTTCCCATTGGTGCCCCTGCACCCATTAGAAGCTATCATGGAAAGCCTCATCACGCCCCGCCGCCTGTCAGAAGCTATGAGGCAATGCCCCCGGATTGCAGTTGTAGGTCCAAACATAGGCATACGGGCAACAAAAGCCCAGCACAATCTCCAACCGCTGTGGCTCATAGACCTACAATAGCTCCTCGCTATGTTGCCGCCTCACCTCATCCACAACGACCTAAGCCACCAACTCCTGTTGCGCATGAGATTTCACCTTCTAGTCCTTTGCCAAATGTTATTTATGCTCGTGTTCCTCCCCCGCCTGGGAATGAAATGGATCCAGAGCCTCCAGAGGCATCAATCGCACCCTCTCCATGTGAGTTTGAAGTATAAATTTTTATTTTCTGTCCTCGGTCTTTTACTTGTAGGCTGTAGCTCTTTTATTTCTTCGGGGTGGAGCCATGAAGGTTAATTTAACGGTACATTTAATTGTTTTAAATAGATTTATCAGCTCTCAAACTCTCAGTTGGTACTAAGATTTCGAAATAACCTTTCCTTTTAATCATGCAATATACAAAATCTTACAGTTTTATGACATTTAGTCGTGGCTTGTCAGAACTCATTGCTCGTCAGTGTTTAGTGCTAGCTATGAGCCTATCAAGTGAACAATTATATATACCAATGAAGTCTTTTATTTCCTTAGAAGCCATTTCTCTTTCGGTCTATGTATTGAAACCTAATATTGAGATATAAGAGAAGTCTATGTAATAGTAATAATTTTCTGTAAGATACCCCCTCAACTTCGATTTCACACTCGTAAGATTTCTGTCTTCTTGTACTGATTGATTTTGATCATGTGAATCTTTATTTTGCAGCTGCTGCAGGTCGTATTCCAGCTACTTATTGGGCATTATCAGTGTTAATAGCTCTGTTACTGCATTGGTGGTAGAATTTACTGCTCTCCCAATTAGGTGAGTTCCATGGCATCTGACAGAAGTTCTTTGTATTATTCAAACCCAAGAAAAAGGAGACAAGCTCGCGGATCTTATAAGTGGGAGCAATGCAAAAAAGAAAGAAAAAAAGAAATGCATTCCCCACATTTGCCTGAGTGAATATAGGGTGTTTTTGTACATGTAAATATACAATTGGAAAAATTCAAGTGGTAGAATGCATTTTTCAGGTCCAAGTCACAAAAGTGGCAGGCCTATAATGGAAAAAAAATGCATCGTCACTTCCTTGTGTAATGAACTCTCTTCCGCAGAAGTGTAAGGCCGAAATCTGAGAATTTATCACCCAGCACATTTTTNAAAAAAGAAAAGAAAATCAGGGTATGCCCTCTTCTTCGTCAGAATCAGTGAAACACAACTGTACGCTGTTCTATTTAAACGTCTTTATGCCCCCTACCTTGCGAACATTATGCAGTTGCTCTGTCACTGTAAAATAGCGATGTTCTACTTACTGCAAGTAGCGCGCTTGCCAAATAATGCAAATGTATGATCAATTTACCAATCTGGAGTATCGGAAATCATACCGGATTTTGTTTGCGGATACAAATTAAGCAATATAAGGTAGGCTGTCTACTGCTTGATTTGGTTATCTGAAGTTGGGTGGTATATACTTCTCTTGCAAAAATGATGTCCTTTTTTAAGTTGGTTTGAGGGTTGTTGAGACTTTGTTTTTGCTTCTATCTGTTTGTTTTTGGCAGGTTCATGTTTTTAGTTTGATGAAAAGTTGCTGTTTCTTAGATCTTGCAATGTTTTTAGTTTTGAAAATAAATGACACTTTCTATTTTGAGCATTATATCTCTTTTGCATGTTGGTGGCCAACCGGGTTTTGCGTATTCTTGGAAAACAAAGCTTAGTTGGTTTATGAATTATGACATTCCACCAATTTACCACATTTTTAGGCTTCCACTTTAGCTGTTCATTACTAATTCAACATCATTGTATTGATTAAATAAAGTACTGTAATTAATAGGGGTTTAATTTTCTAAAATAATGGATTCGATTGACTTTTAGTTGGTCAAAGTTTGTGATTGGTATCACCTGTCACATTACTAGTTGAACTTAAAATTCCATTGCAAATTGCATTTGTAAATATTTGTCAGAACAATAGGTATATACGTATATAAGTATCATATGCTCAATACTCCAGATTAATATTCGTTCTACACTTGACAACTCGTTTAGTTGCCAATTCCAATTATGACATTCTAATGTTTGGTTTGAAAAATACCCGAGATTGTGTGTAAGAAGGTGGCATTTAGCTTTATACACAGTTCTTTGTAAAGGTACAAACTCAATCATAAGTTTATACTAAGAGTTAGAAACCAAAGTCATTACACTCATCTTCCAAAAGTTTATATTGGAAATTGGCACGAAGCTTAATAAGAGGCAAAATGGTATGCGAGTTCTAATTTCACCCCTATTATATGTACTCATTTTTGCAAGTGGATAACCAAATTTGCTAATGGGGATATTAATATTTCACCACTTTCTGAAGATGACCCAAATTGAAACATAAATATTACTATACTCTTTCTGTGAAATTAAAGTTTATCGTTGTTAATTCGGGTCATCCTTTTTGCCAATGAAAGAAAGGGGGGAAAAAAACAAACAATGTAGGTGATAATAATGATCATTAATCATCCCATGTCGAGAGTTTGACTTTGACCATTGCTTGTTGTGATTTGTGAATTACGGATCAATGATCATGCAATAGACCAAAAAAAAAAAAAAAAAAAAAAAGCATTAGATGATCCACGGAAAGCACCCGATTCAGTGTTAACTTTGCTAACATGAAGGGCGTGATCACCCCAATAATGCCGTCAGCCTCACTTTAGAAGAAGCAAAGGGCATGGATTACAAAGAAATGCAAAAACCAATTTGATCCGCCAATGATAGGAGGACTAATAGAAGGAGATAACCTAACTACTCGTTTGGTTGACATAAATAAACATAGAAAGTATAACTTTTTGGGAAGTACAAAAGTGCTAAGTTGTTTGGTTGGTAAAAATGGGGGAAGTGGAACTTCTTCCAAAATGGGGGAAATCACTTACCTACTTCCCCCTAGTTAAGTGAGACTTCCTGTGGGAAGTTCTACTTCCTACAATCAACCAAATAACTTTTTTCACTTCACATGATTTTCTAATTCATGTGAAATGTCACTTCCTAGATATTGCAACTTTACGAAGTGAACCAAACGACCACTAATTAGTTGTCATCAAAAATCTTGGAAAATTGATTGGTGGTTATTTGGTTGACAAGATAAATTACAAGACGCGCAAATTGTTAAGTTGATCAATAATATATACAATGCAGAAGGAAATAAATATATTACATTATAAAATAATAAATATAAGATGAAAAACACATTGGCAAGTATATGTCAAAATCTTAAAGGGCATTAGCAATAAGTGACAGTTCTTGCATAAAGTAGAACTTCTTGCATTCAACCAAATATGTATTGGCATTGGCACTTCCTAAAAAGTTCTAATTTATGGGATTTACAACTTTTTAAAAAGCATATCTTCATATATTCAACCAAATGGCTACTTATTTTATTGATGTTTACCACTGACCTTGTTAAAGTTCTTTAGTAATTTAGGGAGCAAATAATGTATCCAAATATATTTAGATAAGTGAGAACTTTTTTGGAATTATGCAATTGGTGCCTTTTTTTTTCCTTTTCCCTTTGACACCTTCATCTTCTTGTATCAAGGGATTTGATAGGAGATATTATTTAAAAATCATCTGTTTAAATAAATGAGTTGAAATGACCCACGCACTTCTATAGTGAGTGAATTGGCTTACGTACATGACAGCTTGTGCGTCATGCCTACTCTACTGGAGACTTTTACAAAGCTATTTTTTGGATCGAATCATGTTGTATTGTGCCTGTTTGTGCTTGGGCACTATATGTTCGCTGGCCTTTACCCTGGTATGATTACAAGACTACATGGCAAGACACTATATGCCCTATTCGTACCTGTGTCAAGGTGAATTAAATTTGTGTTCGAACATGTTGAAACTCTTGCTAGCCAACCTATAATGACAAAATAACTTAGTAAGCAAGACAAACATCTTTCAGAGAAAGAAGTAGGAAATAAAGAAGAAAAAACCAAAAAACAAACATGAAATCAAGGCTTATCACTATACGAAAAGTCGATGCCAAAAAAATGAAGACTATCATTAAATTGGAAGAAGAGATAAAAGAAAGGAAAAAAAAAAAAAAAGAAAAAAAAGAAGAGAGGATGTAATTATCAACAAATTTTTAATTTTTTTTGTGGATGCTGATTATAGATTGTAATGCATTTTTGGCAATCCCTTTAGCTATGTGTAAATCTTTTCATGTCATAACAACATAACAACTTCTCATTAGTAATAATATTATAATAAGGCCCACTTAATGATGATGACAATCCAAAGAATGAGCTCAAAATCCACTAGCCCATAGCAAGGTTCGTATTATAGAACCAATTTGACAATAGCAAGGAGTGTCTGGTTTTGCAATCTATTACACATATTCAAGCTTAACATATATTCTATTTATGTTAATATTGTACATTAATGTTAAGAGAATAGACTCACATGTGAGTGTTCCACATCAAAGGACTACTTCACCTATTGCCAATTTGTTTTAGGATGAAATCTCATTTGTGCTTATGTGCAGTCTACCTCTTCTCCACATGCGCATTTGGTGTAGGCCCATTGAAGATTTAATTTGGTATTAAAACCAATGAAGATTCTAGCCCATTAATGCCCCAGGAACAGAAAAGGGGCCTATTATTGAAGCAATTGGAGAAGGATTTGATGAGCTATTTAGAGTATGTAGGATGAAGCAACATTATACGCCCATGTTAAGGGCAACCCAAGAAGGATATATTGAACATGAGAATGAGAAAGTTGACCTATCTCCATATTGTCAAATTGAAAAGAGACTCGCATTGATTAGTCTTAATGCCTCATTAGATGACCCTCGCTTTATGGAGTTCGAGGAGGTGTAATCAGAATATTGAACATATGCTCTATTTTTCTACATTATCATTACATATATTTGATCTTAATGATCCCCAATAAAGGAGGTGAGAAGAGTATCAACCAAATGAGCCTTTGACATAGTTGAGTTTTGGTTGTGTGGTATTAAAATCTGCTAACATAATTTTACATAATCTTTTTCACCTCCAAAAGCAAAACATACCAAAGTCGATTTAACATTGAGGAATTGACATAAAGAGTCCACAAAACCAGAGTTAGCAACTCACTCACTCTAATCACTCCACAACACATGTCACCCTCTTGTCCTGTGATTATTCATTCATTCATTATTGTTGCTAAAAGCGGCAAATCACTCCAAAATTTCCTTTTGTTTTTTTTTCTCACTCTCATACACTCACTCACACTCATTCACTGATTTTCTTTCCCTCACTTCGAGATACTGAAATTCAATTCTCAAAACTTTTGGAGTTTCTCTCTCCTGTCTCTCTCTTTCCCTCTTTCCCCATAACAAATACAGTATTTATTGTCAGCACATTTTACATACTCCCATAACAAATATCTTCACTCAAGTGGGTATTCAACCTATTTTTAGTCACAGATTCTTCTCCCAGCTTTTGGCCACTTCGATCCTTTTTCTTGATAAACTCTGCATTTTCAGCCTTTCCTCAAAAAGCCCAGAACTTTACTGGGTTGTGATCCAAGGAAAGGTGAGTACTTTCATTTTTTGTGGCATAAATTCTCATTCTTTAATAGTACAGTAGAGTTTAAGTCTAGTTCTTCACGTTTTTGCTTGCAATTTGGTGCATAAGTTAGGAATTTTGAATCTTTGTCAAGTCTCAACTTACTTGTTTCTGGGGTTTATTGGGTTTTTTCTTCACTGAGTCTTCCATTGTTCAGAAAATCAAATTTTGGAGCTTTTTTTTGATGCTGGGCTGATGTAATTAGCATAATTTGGATTTGGTTTTGTTTGTGGTCTGGGTATATGTTCTTTTGCTTTGTGATTCTTCTAATTTTTTTACCCTTTTAAATGGTATCTAAGTTGACAATTGCAGCAGTCTCGTCACTGCTTTTTGATAAAGGGGGTTCTCCCACATTGATACTAGAAATGTCCTTGAGCTCGTTTATAAGCCAGTGAGCTAGCACATATTGGCAATTGTTGAGGTTTGAACCTCACTTGGGATGTATTTGGTCACTTGAAATTGGCCCCAAAGTCAATTGTTTTTGTTCGAAATATCATTTTGCTTGCTTTAAGATAGTCCATTTTGAGCCAAATAAATTTGCTATTGGGTCTTGCTAATTTCTGGGATTTAATCAATGCAGTCTTAGTCACTCAAATGTGAAGCAGTTTTTTGGAATTTCAGTTTACATGTGCTAGAAGTTAATTTCTTCAATTGGTCTGTGGTAGAATCTTGGATTTTCTCCTTGGACATAACTCGAAGAAATGGTGAACCTGGGGTTGTTCTCCAGTGAGAATGCTGTGAAATCAGTTACTGTAACTTTCAGAATTCCATACTATACTCAATGGGGTCAGAGCCTGCTTGTATGTGGATCAGTCCCATTGCTTGGTTCATGGGAAGTGAGTAGGGGTATTGTTTTGACTCCAACTCATCAAGATAGTGAGCTCGTATGGCGTGGAAGCATTGATGTTCCGAGTGGTTTTGAGTGCGAGTACAGCTATTATTTGGTGGATGATGATAAGAATGTCCTGAGGTGGGAAATGGGAAACAAGAGAAAACTTCTTTTACCAGATAGTGTTCAGGATGCGGAAGTCTTGGAGCTTCATGATCTTTGGCAGGTAAAGTTTATGCTTCTTACTTCATTGATTATAGTATCAGTACAGATTACTGGCATTAGTGCAACCGTGTAGCTATGTAGATTTCTTCAGTTGAGCATCTATAATCCCTGCACATAGGGTTTGCTTTTTGGATGCTGAAAAGAGTAGTGTCTTAGTGATATTTACATTGGTGTCACATTGCCTTAACTGACCACTGATGTCAAAGCTCTTGTCTTGACCCTGGGGCTCATTGTGATGCATCAAATTATTGTTCAGTAACTGAAGGACTGCTGAGAATTCTGGTTAAGATTGTTTTCAAATTATTGCCATCATAGTCGCTGTCCAATGATGCTTGGTTTGATCTTGCTTTTAAACTGTTGTTTTTGTTCTACTTTTCAGTAAAAAGATTCAACATGACATACTCGAAAAAGAGAAAGCTAACTATAGTCTATAGCCAGGAGAAACAGGAAGCTAGGGCACCAACTATATTTCACTGATATACTCCAAATATGTCAATTCTACTTTTTTCTTTGAAGTTGCAACGTTGAGCCTAATGGGTCACATAAGCAAGAGACAAACAGGGTATTGGTTGCAATCCAAAGGCATGTAATGGCTACAAGCTAGTGATTTCTGTTCTTGGGAGTTGTTACACATTATGTGCTGTTTACTTGGTTAGAGTATGTTTTCTTGACAGGTGAGATGACACTAAAAGGTCAATTAATAGTGAGCTTAAGCAAACAATGAAGTCAGAAAGTAAAATGAAACACAGAGCAAATCACGAGGTTCATGGAATGTGTGAAGTGTTAACAAATCATGATAAAGCAGTGTGGTTTGCCACTTGAAGCTCTTTTAAATAAATCTGAGCATAATAGTCACAGGAGGATATGCACAATAAATTCTCTTTGTACCTACTCTTCAGGACTCTTGGTCCTCTTAGCTTGTAATTATCTTCATTTTGCATTAATACTAAAATTTCTTCTTAAAAGAAGGATATGCAAACAGAATGATGCAATTCGAGCTTAGCATGCTGTTTGGGTACATGTTCAAAAGTGGTTATTCTTGCACTTTCTTGTCGCTTTATGAGGATTTATAATGCTTGGAAGTATAAAGTTTTCGTTATATATTGCAGGTTATTCATTTTCTTCCCAGCCACCTTTGAGTTTATAGCTGCCTTTTATAATCTTTAAAACTTGTCTTTCTCATTATCTGATTAATGATGTACACTCAATATTTGTTTAAATTTCTCATACTGTTATTGATTAGAACTTTTGTTTGCTATTGGAACCCAGACAGGTTCAGATGCTCTGTCTTTCAGAAGTGCGTTTAAGGATGTCATATTTCATAGCAGTTCGAGCTTGACCATAGAGAGACCCCTTGGAATGTTGCAGAACAAGTTAGGGCTTGAAGGTAGTTCTCCTTTCTTCTGAACTTTGACTAGTCAACTTGCAACTATATATTTGTCTTTCATTTTTGATGCATGGATTGATTTGGATGTATAATTGTCACAAACAGATGCAGTCCTTGTGCATTTCAAAATTTGTTGTCCTAATTTAGAAGAAGGGACATCAGTAAGTCTTATTTTCTCCTTCGCAGTTACTCAATTTTATTTTCTTATGCATCTTATTCTCACCCAGTTGTGTCAATTAGACTTGCAAGGCTATTAAAAGATCGATCGTGTGATACCAATATGTGCAGGTTTATGTGATTGGCAGTCCTCTAAAGCTGGGGCACTGGAAGGTTCAGGATGGTCTCAAACTTAGTTATGCTGGTGACTCTATTTGGCAAGGAGATTGCATGATGGGAAAGGATGATTTTCCAATAAAATATCCTTTCTGAAGTCTTCAGAACAGGCAGCCTAGTGAAATGGTTTGATATTTGATCAAAGGATTGCTTCTAATTCAGGGCCATTCTTTGTTTTTAAGATTGATTGCTGCTATGTCACTTTATTTAATGTTTTTTAAATCCTTAGCTGTTAGCTCACATACAGATATGGGAAATATGATAAGTCTGGACAGTTCTCTATTGAGATAGGGTCAAATAGAGAGCTTTCGCGGGACACCTTGAATCATAAAGCAAGATATATTTTTCTCTCAGACGGAATGCTGAGGGTATGCTATCTAAGTAAAATCAAGAACATCACAAATGTTGTATGAGGTCTATATTCTCTTACATAGCTTGTAATGTCAGGAATCACCTTGGCGTGGTGCTGGAATGGCAGTCCCAATGTTCTCAGTCAGATCAGAAGATGATATTGGAGTTGGGGAGTTTCTTGATCTGAAGTTGCTTGTTGATTGGGCTGTTGCATCAGGCTTTCATCTAGTTCAGCTTTTACCAATAAATGACACCTCTGTAAATGGAATGTGGTGGGATTCGTACCCCTATAGGTAAGCGTTGAAATTCTTGCCACATGAAACAAGTTTTTCAGGCCTTAATGAATTATGCTTTCATTGCTCGTTTTTTGTTAGATTTTGTTGAGGATGAGAGAAATAATAGTGAAACACTGTGTAAGCTCGCTTATGACTCTAATTCTTGCACGCCTGATGTGTTTGAAATGGAAATAATAACTGCCATCAGTGGAGGTTTTTGGCACTGTCTTTTATTCTGGGGTGCCCCAGTGTAGCAGCAGATGTCTCTTGCATCTTTAAATTTCTTTATGGTAAAAGTGATCTATTTATTTTTCACCATGGTTTGCAGCTCTCTTTCTGTATTTGCATTGCATCCCTTGTACCTGAAGATCCAGGCACTTTCAAAGAACATTCCTGATGAAATAAAGGTACCTAGATCTTTCAAACTTATTTGTTCACACTTCACAATGGAAATTCAACGTGAGCTCTATTGTTTGCTCATAAATCCCCTTATTAGTAATCACGTACAAGAAAGCATGTTTTAATTAATTTTTAATGTAGTTGTCCATTGGTATTGATAGTTCTTATTCTTGCAGCAAGAGATTGTGAGCGCAAAAGAAAGACTGGATTTAAAGGTACTCTCTTAGTTATTCTATGGCTGAGTAATTTTATGCGTGGAAAAAATCTTTCTCTTCATTGTTTTGAAGCATCAGTTCTTAGTTATAAAACAAGGTTGTCTTTGAATAACCACATGAAATGACTAATCAAGGCCTTGTTTGGTTGTTAGCTTTTTAGCCAGCTTGTTGAACCATCTAGATTGTTTGACCAATTGACAATCCATTTAGCCACTAATTAGTGTTTGGTAGTTGGCTTATAGGCTAGCCTTTTGGAGCCAACAATCCAATCTTGAAGAAGCTACTACCCCTAGCCTTTTTACTCAACTTTTTATGAAAATTAGTGCATAAGGACAAATTTGGACAATAATTGGACTTTATTACATCATGTGCATTTACAAATTAAATTAATCTTATGTACTTAATTGCCAAACAAAATAAAAAAAATCTTACGTCTTGTTGGTCATTTCATATCTTACCAGCTAATTTACCAAACATCTATTACAACCAGCCAATGCTACCAGCTAGTAAAACCAGCTAAAATAACTAGTTGATAGTAACCAGCTCATCAAACCAGCTACTGGCCACCAGTTACCAGCTGCTTGCCAAACAAGGCCTAAGTTTCATTACGTTGAAATATATGCTCTGTGTGATGGACTCTCAAGTCATTGACCATGGGCTGATTTACTTCTTAGTTTCTTCTCATCATATTTGAAACCTGATTGTCGATGTTCACTTAACGTGCTGGATACTTGTCAAACGCACACTAGTCCAATTCGGCAAACTGGAGCTTCAAACTGAGAAGCATGGCAGACAAATCCAGGGACATGTCAGAGAGTAACTCTGCTAATCTCATGACCCTATCCAATGCTTTCTCTTGGTTTCTTTATGCTTGTGCTCAGGCTGCAGACTGGCCTAGTCTAACAATGAAAACAAAAATCAGAAAATGTCATTTTGCATTTGTTGTTTTTGTATTCTTTCCTGTGATAAAAGGGCCGTTGTCTCTGTAATCTCTTTCCCTCTCCACTTATTACTCCGATATTCGTCATTCGACTACAATGTCTCAAATTGTCGATGATCATTTGCTCCATCTTCAATTAAATGAACAACATATGTTACAAATTCTCAACATGCAATTCTTGTGGGAGGGTATTGTATGGAGTATGTTTTAATAAAAGGCTTAATGGAGTCAGCAGAGGTATTTAGTTTTGTGCTTTCTTTACCTTCTCTGTGTTGTAAACTTTGCTGATCCACATTCATGAATGAACTTAGTATTATTTTGTTTATTGGCTATTCGTACATCATATGCTTCTCTTGCCCTCCTTGTCATCTTGTTGGTTCCATCACATTCTAACTGAAAGGGTAACCGTTATTGAATAATTAGCATCATTATGTAAGTGCATCTGACAATTGCATGAAGAGGAACAAGTGAGAAGCGTCAACGAATGAGAATAGATGACGTGAATTAGTAAACCTTCCCCTGGTGCTGTTAGTCCATATCAAAACTGGCATCTTTATCTAGTTGTGTTTGTATGCTTTGACTATTGCAAGTGCCTGAATAAAAAGATATTTAAACAGGTATTAGGGACTCTAGTAGCCTCTACGTAAACGCTGATCTTTTTCAGAAAGGTGGTCCCGTAATCCATAGCTGAAGCACTCCGGATTTAGCCATCGTTGTAATGAGATCCATGTTCTGTAGATATACCATAGGTCTTTCAAGGGTCTTGTTGAGAGTGTGTGTGCTCACACTGTTCTAATTTAATCATTTGACTTTGTAATAACTCTGCAGGATGTTGACTATGATGCCACGATGGCCACTAAGCTATCAATTGCTAAGAAAATTTTCTCCCTGGAAAAAGACCTGATACTTCAGTCCACTTCCTACCAGCAGTTCTTTTCTGAGAATGAGGTAGTCCATGCTAGCGTTTAGGATCAGTCCATTTATTGAAGTTAACTACGTCATCCATTTTCTGATGTAAGACTCTTATATCCTAACTCATTATCTCTGATGAAAAGGACTGGCTGAAACCATATGCTGCCTTCTGTTTTCTGCGCGACTTCTTTGAAACCTCAGATCATAGTCAGTGGGGTCGCTTTTCACAATTTTCGAAAGAAAAGGTAAGTCAACATCTCTTGCCTAGCTCTGTTGTTTTTAGTATATTTAAGTGACAATTTCACAAGCCTCCGGCTAGAAGCTGTCTTGAGTGCCATACATGAAAGTTGATGGAAAGGCTTGGATTCAGTTTTCATGAAGTCCATGCAATCAAATCCTCACTGATGGTAGTTTTCTGTTTCTTCAGCTTGAGAAACTTGTCTCACACGACAGTCCCCATTACAGCATCATTTGCTTTCACTACTACATTCAGTATCATTTGCATATACAGGTAAATAGATTTATTCTGTCAGTGTCTTAATAGCATTAAAAGGCTCCAGCTTCACATCCTGGTAATACACCTTACATGAAAAATGTCATTGTAGTTGTCAGAGGCTGCAGAATATGCGAGGAAAAAAGGAGTGGTGTTGAAGGGTGACCTCCCAATTGGTGTTGATAAAAACAGTGTTGATACCTGGGTCTACCCAAACTTGTTCCGGATGAACACATCAACTGGAGCACCTCCTGATTATTTTGATAAAAATGGGCAAAATTGGGGTTTTCCAACTTATAATTGGGAGGAAATGTCAAAAGACAACTACGCATGGTGGCGTGCTCGGTTGACTCAGGTTTTCTAAATAACTTTTGATTTTCTTTTAAATCTTGTTTATTTGTGTGAGAATTTGGTTATGATTCATTCTTATTTTTTCTCATGTCTTAGATGGCCAAATACTTTACAGCTTATAGGATTGATCATATATTGGGCTTCTTTAGAATTTGGGAACTCCCAGACCATGCTATGACTGGTCTAGTTGGAAAGTTTAGACCATCTATCCCATTGAGCCAGGTGAGATGAACTATTTTGCATAAATTGATATGTTTCCTTATTGGATGATCGACAGACTGGATTGTCTATCACATTAAGCCAGGTGAGATAAACTAATGCAGCAATGATGCTCTCTATCAGGAAGAGCTTGAGAAAGAGGGGATATGGGACTTTGATCGGCTGAGTCGTCCATACATCCGACAAGAATTTATACAGGTTGAAATATCTGATTTGTTTGCTCCCGAGTTCTAAAAACAATGAATATTGCCTTATGACATACTAAGTGTCATTTTTTGGTTGAAAAATGTGGTTCTTAATTATAATATTGGCTTGTTCTTTCAGGAAAAATTTGATTCTTCTTGGACAATTGTTGCATCCCTCTTCTTGAATGAGTGTCACAAGGGGCACTATGAGGTACTGTTATCACCATTTCACTGGCTTCTCCTACCCCTTAAGTGCTCCAGATGACAGTAATTTACTTTCAACATTGAACAAGTTCTAGGGAGACCTAGAGCATTATTATGTTGATGGAACCTAAATCAATAAATGCATTTAGGTGTCAGTTTTTGTTCTCTTTATAAGCTGATAATTTATGCTCAGCTATGACACTACTGGCTTTAGTCCATGTGTCATATATTGGATGTTTGCTGATTCTGTTAACATTGGCATTTTTCAGTTTAAGGAAGATTGCAACACTGAGAAGAAAATAGCTTCCAAGCTCAAGGACTGCATGGAGAAGTCCATGCTGTTGGGAAATGAAGCCAAAATAAGGATCAACCTGTTCGATCTTTTACGGGTAGCATGTGAATGCAAAACAGATTTTCAGTCTATGCCTTGCTCCTGAAATACATTTAAGCATCTCATTTTCAAAATGAATTTTGCAGAATATAGTTCTGATCAGAGATCCAGAAGATGCTAGGAAGTTCTATCCTCGTTTCAATCTTGAGGACACTACAAGTTTTAAAGATCTAGATGATCACAGGTACTAAAGTCCAGCTTCCAGTGTCTTGATGTTTTATACCTGAAGCATAACCAACTCACCTAAGCTTGGGCTTCTTATGATGGGTTTGCGGAAGTTATTCAGACTTATTCCCTTACTACAGCTTTGTTTTATGCTCCATAGCTGATGTCAGTACTTTGTAATTTGAAACTAATACATAGTATATAGTATTGCAGATTATCAAAGTAACGCGGTAAAGCTTGATATGTTTCTCTTTAATATATAACTGATTACAACCTCCTGTTATGGTGGATTTAAATGCAATCTACTTTCCGCAGAATCAAACATTTTCATACCCATGGTACTGCGTGTTGCATGTACGTATTTGCGCATTCTTGGAGTGTATTTAAATCTTAGTGAGACTTCTAATAGAGGGAGGTTTGCCTGGGACTATGCCTTCAGTTTTGTTTATACAGTTTGTCTAATTTAACAGTTTGTGTAGCTCAATTGTAAACATATTTCACCATTTCTTTCTGTAAAAAAGTAATGCTCCCTTCGCCAAAATAATTGTTGAGAATTCTGAATTGTTGCATCTCTTCTGAGATGAAGTATAAAAAAGGGTGAAATGAGGGTCCCTGTAGAGCATATGAGGAGAAAAGTGTTCTTAATTATCCTTATAAGGATTATAAAGGAAGGAAAGTTAATGTTTTTGATCCTTTAAGACAACCTGAAGTTGGTAAAGTGGAATTTATTTAAGTAGGGTGAGTGCTGAGCAACGAGTTGGGGTGCTGGAAAAATGGAATACCATCTGTTTCCCTAGTTCATTAGATCCCCTTGTGCATGTTTGGGCACCTATCTCATATTTACGATGGTTATAGAGTTTTATGTTTTAATACACTACATAATTTAGCTGAAATGTGTCTACTTAAAAAACTACATCTAGCATGACAAGGATAACTTACATTCTGTGTTCTAATGATTCTAACTGTTTTTTTCCCAGCAAAAATGTTTTGAGAAGATTGTATTATGATTATTATTTCCAACGCCAAGAAAACCTTTGGCGCCAGAATGCCCTGAAGACTCTGCCCGCCCTTCTGAATTCATCAGATATGCTTGCCTGTGGTGAAGATTTAGGACTAATTCCTTCTTGTGTTCATCCTGTAAGTGAATAAAATTCTCTCGATAATATCTGTGTTCTTTGCTATTTCTATCTAAATATGTACTTTTAGTAGCAAGTAGCAACCGAGAGTAACCAAGTGAGTCTGCTGCAGGTGATGCAAGAGCTAGGACTAATAGGCTTACGGATTCAACGTATGCCAAATGAATCTGATCTGGAATTTGGTATTCCTTCTCGATATGACTACATGACTGTAAGTTTTCTGCATTCACTCAACTATCATGCTCTTTGTCCAAACTTGGTGATCTCAAATTATCGATTATGATGTTCTGAATCTAAAGTAGATGAAACCTTGTTGGAAAATGACACTTGACAACATTTTCTGGCATCTCCTCCCTATGTGCAACTTCCCTTTTCTCCTCCCTCATAGCGATGATTGCACTTGATAGCCGACAACAGGTATAAACCTAGTCAAAATCTTGTTCATGTGAATTCGACAAGTTTTATGTAAAATGCTGAAGAATCCATGTTATTGGCATGCAAAGCCCATTAAAGTTCAGGCTAATCTTTAGCCACCTCCACATCACTTTATGGTACATGAAAGACTTGTCTTTGTACTGTGTCCATCTTCAATGGAAACATCTTTCGAGTTATTGTGTTTCCATATTAAAGCAATTTTCCTACTCTTCTCGTCTTGATTTTGTCAGTAATTGATTGGCTCACGGAAAATATCATCCCCATATTGTTGCTTTGGTTTCTAGTCAAAGAAAAGTTCCCCTGAAAATGGTTTTCTGTCTTTTGATTGTCGAACATGGATCAATATGTCTCAGGTATGTGCTCCATCATGTCATGATGCTGCTACTTTGCGTGCTTGGTGGGAAGAAGATGAAGAGAGAAGACGACGATTTTTTAAGACTGTAGTGGGATCAAATAAGTTACCACCCAATCAATGTGTTCCAGAGATAGCTTACTTCATAATACGCCAGCATGTTGAAGCCCCATCAATGTGGGCAATTTTTCCTCTCCAGGTACATATAGCATCTCTTTGCACTAACTTGTTATCTGACAAAGATCCAGGGAGTGAGCCATAACTAGATAAACTTGCGGTTTTTTGGTCTTTCCAGGACTTAATGGCCTTGAAGGAAGAGTACACGACACGCCCAGCTGCGGAGGAGACAATCAATGATCCTACTAATCCGAAGCACTACTGGAGATACCGTATGTTAAACTTCCAATTCTTTGGTTTCCTCTCTTTTCCTGTGTCTTTGAAATCTTAACATAATCTTAACATGCTCGCATGAAATTTCGACGACAAAGCACTCAATCTTGTTGCTAAATTCTATGATCTTTAAACTTTTGAATGGGCCCTGAAGAGGCTGCTTGGCCTAGTTTGTATGATCTTGTCTTTATCCTTCACAATTGTCTCTCTCCTTCTGCCTTCCTCCTGCCTTCAAGAAGCTAAAATGGGGCTAGAAAGTGGCGCTCCATTTCAAAGCTTCAAAATCTAGCCCACTTTTGAATGCTTAGTAACTCTTGGGGAGGAGAGATTTGTGAAGGAGAAATTCAAAATCCTAGAAATTAGGTTAAACAGCTTTTAGTCGTCCTCTTGATGCTCGCTTGTGCATTTGCCTCACTTTTTGGCATACTTTGATCTAGTTTTAGGTTCTACAAAGAAACCAAGTCAGTTGCATTCTAATCACCATCCGAGCTTTGCTTCTTTCAAGTTGAAACTTCTCTCATTCCTGCTCCGACCAAACACTCATCATTGGTTATGTATGAACTTATGATATGTTAAATTCTCCCTAACAACCATGATTGTGCGTTCTACCAGGTGTCCACGTTACGTTAGAGTCGTTGCTGAAAGACAAGGAATTGACAAACACCATCAAAGATCTTGTGCGTGCGAGTGGGAGGTCGTATCCCTCCAAGGGTGAAGAAACCATTGTAGCAGCTTCGACTCAAGGGAAACAGCAGACCGTGCAGTCATCCAAAAAAGTTCCAGCAAATGGTGTCTCAGAAAAGGAGGCTGTGGCAGTCTTGTAAGTTCTCGTTTTAATGGAGCAAGGGGCTAATGAAGATTGAAGAATTCAATAGAATTTACACCATGTCCATGGTTGGCTATAGTTCAGAGATATGAATCTCATTGTCAACTGCTTTATTTATTCATATCCTTCTTCATGCAAAAGATATGTAAAAGAACATCTCATTGTAGTTGAAAGGTTAGAAATAAGGTAATCTGTGTAACTCATGCTATGGTACGTAAACGTAAATTTATCATTCAATTGATTATCAATCTAGTACTTACCAGAAATTTGGGCATATATTATCAGGTCAGCTGGTGAACAAAACCAACCAGATGATATTCACAAAATTGTGATCAGCTTTTTATTTTATCATTTTTGCAGGAAATTATTTGGTCAATTAAGTGTTAAATGGTGATTGGAATCAATTCAGGCGGTCAATAGAGAGTCGGACAATAGATGTAATTTTCTAGCTTCGAGGGATATTTTAGCCAAATTTGATGGTATATTTTTGTACAATAGGAGGATTTAGTTTGCTCAATTTAATTATGTGATGTTAATCTAAATCAAACTTGAATTGAATGAACGGATAGTAATATATGAGAAAAGTAAGTAAATGGAAAAAAATGACTTCTTATTGTCATATTCGCTCAAAAAATTTCAATTATTTGAACTTCCATATAGGCAGCTTAATAAGAATGAAGAAATCCCAACCAACCGATAAGTATTGATTTTGATTTATATTCATTTAGTACTGAATGATCATCTTATGGCTATAACAATAACAATAACAACAATAATAACAACATTTAAGTAATACATGGATATTGTTCATGGTAGACATTTTCACATGGATGAAGTCTTCATCAAATAAATTACTCCCTCCGTCCCGTTTTGTTTGTAATGTTTCAATTTTGTATCGTCAAAGTTTCTAATTTTATCCAAGAGATGTTGGCCCACTGGTAAACAAGCTTTAGCTTATACACCAGGTCACGGGTTCGAGCCTTGTGGGGAGCACCTACACGAATTAAATTCGTGGAATACTCGAGGCCGTGCGTTAGGAGGTGCCCTTTAGCCACGCCCAAGTAGGAAGGAAGTTCCTCCTTGCAGACACCAAAAAAAAAAGTTTCTAACTTTGACCCTTAATTAGATAAAAAAAATATGTTGATTCACAAAGTGAAATTTATATAGTTAGGTTTGTCCCAAAAAATACTTTCATAATATGACAATTTTATATTTTTTCACTAATATATGATAATAGAAAACAACGATCCAAGTTCGTAATTGAAGACTGTGCAAAACTCCAACATAACAAACAAATCGGGACAGAGGGAGCAGTTGTCTTCATCAACAGGAATGTAGTGACTTTTTTTTTTTTTTTTTTTTTTTTTGCATCTAAGATTGGGAAAAGGCTTATAAGTGAAAGCCCTCACCAGCCCATACCGACCCACCCTAGGCCATTGTATGAGAGGCAAATTGCGGGAGGACTCAATAGTCCCACACACCGAGGCAGGCAGAGGGGGGAGGGTTATGCATCTAAGATTGTATAAAAAATCTAATGCTTTTAGCTATTCAAGATAATCTGGTCAGATTTATTGGATCGTTTCAGATATGCATTGAAGTTATCTCACATAAATTGATTCATGCTGAAAAATGGACAAGTGAAACCACGTAGCATGGTTTATTTACCGTGATTCAGTATCCAACATAGGTTTAGGTTAATTTTTACGCTGTTTTAGTATATCTCATCAGTCACGTTTGATCTATCTAGATTAAGAATGGAAGTAGACAATGATTTTTCATGAATTTATATAACCCGAAGCCTAATCTGTTTCAAATTCACTAGTTAGTCCACCAATCAAACCCTAATCCGATCTATACCTATATATTTAAGTGGATGAGGATCCTCTCCATTTCTCTATTTCCCATATTTACGCATTACCCCTCTAGATGATTGCCACGTGTACCATACTCTTTTATAATAAATACAAAGTCATAGTACTATTTTCCACGTGTCAATCATATACTGGAATACTGCATAAATGGAAAAAATGGGGAAATGGAGAAAATTTTCATCCTATTTAAGTGCCTTGCTCTAAATTATCCTACTATGACTTAAAGCCTTGGACTAAATAGTCCCCTATCTTCATGTTCTAGCAAATTAAACACTTTGCTCTCAACAAGCCTCCCCCTCCTTTTCCTTTCCCATTTCAAAGGAATAAACTTTAAGTTTGATTCAATTTTGCAAATACATTGCATGTACTAACAATATTAAAAACCTAACCAAATGCAACAATGTTAGTTTGCTTTAAGGGTAAAAATGGAGCATTATAGTTGGTCCTAAAATAGAAAAACGTTAGCGAGTACAGCGCAAGGAAATGAGGCCAAATGGAGGAGAGAGAAAAGGAAAGAGAAGAAATCTGGTTATTTGGGGGCTTAAAAAGGAAAAAATTGTTAATGGGGAAAGATTGAAGGAGGAGGAATTTTCAATATATATTAAATATAAAAAGAATAAGAAAGAGGGAAGAGAAAAAAGGGAGCCATTTTTGTTGTGTAGAGTTTTCAAGAGGAGATACCAAATCCTCTGCGGAGACCTTCAAACCCCAAATTTGATCGTCTCGCGCTCCCTTTGGCCTGTTTTCGCTCTCCCCTGAATGCCTCGAGTCTTCAGGGTTTGATTCTCTCTTCTTTTTACATTTGATTCAATCTTTTAGTTTAGTTTTGCTGATTAATTTTGTTTGATTGATTGTTGTTATAGGATATTGAAATGGGATTATTGTATGTTGTTGAAATGCAACTGGGTTTGTGTTTGTTTCTCTTTTGGTGGAGGGTTTGGTTTGGTTTATTAGGTTGTTTGATTGATTGTTGATCTTTAAATTCCGAGTGGAATATTGAAATGGGATTTTTATATTTTGTAGAAATGCAACTGGGTTTGTGTTTGTTTCTCTTTTGGTGGAGGGTTTGGTTTGGTTTATTAGTTTGTTTGATTGATTGTTGTTCTTTGAATTATAAGTGGGAGACTGAAATGGGTTTTTTCAATGTAATTGAAATGCAACTGGGATTGTGTTTGTTTCCCTTTTGATGGAGTGTTTGCGGTTGGATTATTTTTTGGGCATACCAAAATTTGGGTTTCTGATAGTTTCTTGTTTGATGGGGATGGTGTTGATGGTTCGATGAAAATGACATAGTACATTGGAATTGTGACATGTTTTGCTTATTTTGTGATTGTGTATTTTTGTTTATTGTTGTATATTTGTTCATTGTTCTATTTTAGTTGGAAACGAAACTGGTATTTTTTTTTTTTTTTCCTTTTTGTTATGGAAATGAATTTGATAATTTTACCGTGCGATACAAACATTTGATTGTTAGTATATCTCTGATGAGTTGGTTCGTTTTGATCCCTAAAAGAAGAGTCTCAAAATACAAATGGTGACAAATATATTTGTATGTTGGGAACTTTGGAATGGAATTTATAGTTTTGGTTTTGGTTTTGTATTTTACTTATCCTTTTCCGTTCATTGATTTTATATCTGCAGTAAATTTTGGCGAGATATGTGCGAAGGAGCGAGGGACTAATAAATCGGTAGGTTGGAATTACTTCATCAGGATCTCTGTTTTCAAATTGTTTACTGAGTTTAGTATAATTGTCCTTTTTTGTATTA
>BSSO01001001.1:0-26711 GCA_030267885.1 Mesembryanthemum crystallinum
TAGTTATAGAATTACATAGAAAATTTAGTAGAATCTAAGGTCGAGGGTTGGATTGCTGAAATGAAAAATCACTTGCTCAGAGTACTTTACTCTTTTGTAAGCTAATCTGGTATGAATAAAATACTTACTAACACAACAGAACCAAGGTGAACAGGTGGTTCAAAAATCAAAACGTATAAATAAATAAAGTATCCAAGTAATATGACATCATTGTTCATATACAAAAGTAGGAGCATCATATTCATGAAGCAAGCCGTTAACATATAAAAAAGGTAGAGATGCTCATCTTTCTCAACCACCTTTGCGGTAAAAAGAATGTGTTTGCAGCAACTCTTTCTCAGCAGATTGACCACACAAAAAAAAAAAAAAATAAAATAAAATAAAATAAAATAATAAAAAATAAAAAGGTTGAAGCTTTAACTTTCCACAATCCTCCCCAACAGACCACCACAACTTCACAAACATGGCAAATAGTAATATTCTTCAAAGCTAAGCAAAAACAGAGAGTTGATAATGCTAGGGTTTTCTTTCTAGAGAAAACACAGAAATTCCTCTCCATGAGGAAAGTAATTGATAATTGAGGCTATCCCAGATCCCAAAAATCTTTGGCAGTTGGCACCATGTGGGAGAATAATTTTTTCTAGAATACTGCTACAATTTTTTATGCAAACCAATGTGGGAATGCTACCAACTATGAAAAAAACCCACATCCCTAAATTAAGTCAAGAAATTTTAAGCTTGAAAGAATTATGCTCAATTGAGGCCTTTGGGTCACCCTAACCTTTTTTTTTCCCTCAATCATGCATAAAATGGAGAATTCCTACCCTTCAAACTTAAGGTGCTAACTGAATAAAGTAATAAACATGTGAAAGATGAAAATAATTAAGTTTAAATTCAGAATTATTTGAAGTGTCATTTGATTTACATTTACTTAGTAGAAATTGATGCGAAGTTCGTCAACCGCTAACCTTATATTATGATTAATGGGCAGATGTATTTCAATTCGAGTGATAATTCCGCAGATGACAAGGTTTTGTGAGGTCCAAATATACGCAACTTATTACTTAAGAGGTTGTTTCCAATGAGCAATTCATTGGATTGAATCCCGATTCCGTTTCACCTTACACCAATTACATAAATAATATCGGTTCAAAAAGTTGGCGACATTTGCTTGCGTACTACAGACACACACTAATACTACTTGGTGTATTTATTGTATACACCAAGTAAATAAATGGCTAGTTCCGTGTTTTATTGTGAGAGAGTAAATGACACAAAAATGTGTAATTCCTTGTTTTTATTGGAAAAAACGAGGATAATGCAATCTTTTTCCAAATTAAAGAGCATAATAATAATGAATTGTCTAATTTCTGCTCGATCAGATTGTGGCAGTAAGACTGATTTCGCTTGAGATATCAAAATATGCAAAATACAGAAGCCAAACAGAGGAGAAAAACAGGGGAGAGAGAAAGAGACAATTCTATATAAACCGCAAAATCCTCAAATACTCATGTCATAATAGTAGTATCACACAATAGACCACAAAAACGACCTCAAATCTGTGCAAACCAATGTACTACTACTAAAACGAACGATCAAAGACGATCCAAAACACTCGAAAATCAAAACAATAAACACTAAACCCTAGGAAAACAATCCATCATAATTCATAACCATCATCATATATCATATATATAGCGAAAATTTATATATACTAGTACTAAATATTATTGCTAGAACCCTAACATAATCACCGGTCCGAAGAAATCACGAGCTCCAACAACGGGAGAAAATTCATCGACAAAATCATCAGATCCTGAGAGCAGATCCGAAGAAGGCGGCGGCGATGGCGGCGACGAAACCGGCGGCGAGCGACGGAGTGAGAGAGCCGGCGGCGGAGGTAGGGCTAGGTGCCGGAGCATCGGCGGCCATGGCGGTGGCGATGAGAGAGAAGATGGCGAGAATGACGGCCACGAAAGAGATCTGCATTGTTTTCGCCGCCATTGTTGAGAGCTTCAAGTTTTGAGAGAGGTTTAAGCCTTAAGGTCTGTTAATGGAGGAGAGAGAGAGAATGTTGAGAGTTGTGAAGAGAGTGGGATTTATGGGGAGGAGGGTTGTTTATATAGAGGGGAGAGCGGGCAGGAGAGAGATGGGACGGGCAGGTGGGGAGTGTTTCCAGGCTAGCTTAAGCCACTAGCTAAATGCCAGCTAAATGAGGTGGCCCCCACTGAGTGATCAACAAACTATATTTGACCCGACCCATCATTTTTGGATTTTTGGGTTCAAGATTTCATTTTCTTTTAATTTGATATTGAAAAGCAAAAAACAAAAAAAAAAATTTAGAGATACCAAATTCGAAAAGACCTGAATCACACTAGGTTTGCTCGAGAGAAAGGTTCGGAGAAATCTAACTTGACCAGAGTTGTTAAGTAGGTCAGTTCATATTGTGTTTTACACGAAGTTTAGATTAAGACTTTGTTATTTTCAACTTATTTACGTTGATTTCATTAAAAATCAACAAAATTCAGTAAAATCAGTAAAAATCATCAAAAATCAGCAAAAATCAACAAAAAAAAAATCAGCAAAAATCAACAAAGTCTCTCTATGTCGAATCTAACGAAACAACAAAAATCAATGAAAATCAACAAAAATAAATAATCAGCAATAAATATCAACAAAAATAACATGAATAGAACAAAGCCTAAATATAAGATATTTACATTTTATACAAACTTTGTCAAATAGTTTCAAATATGAGTTGTACGTGTTCATGTTTGTGTCGTGTTGTTACGTGTTCGTGTCATATTGTTTTATCATATCAAACATGATAATTCTAAACCCGAACACGCTCTTAATAAGTTTATTTGAGTATTTATTTGAAGGGAAAAAGACTATGATAGAAATTTAAAGGGTCACAAATCTCACAATGTTTCAATGTGAACCCATGAAGATATCTCTATTCCAACCTACCCCAACTATTCACATGATTGTTCTCCATTGATCACAAAGCTCTATTTTTTGAATCAAGTTTAGTCTACTAATAGATGGCCTAACGTTATCTATAGCCCTAGATTTCAATATCATAATCTTACTTGAATTTACAAACTCTATTATTTAATATCTCTAAGATCCCAAACGTAGTCATGAACTTAAACTATGTTATGATTGTTTTGTATATAAAATTATTTAGCGACCTATAAACTAATGCAAGATATGAAGCTAGTACCAAATCTCTTGAAGAGATGTCTTAGAAACTATGCATAATCAACTAACTTGAGATATAATGTCTAACATGCTCGTGCAGTCTGACATGGTCCAACCATGTACAGTATTGTTCTATAGCTAGTGTATGGTTATGTCCACCACCACAAGCATGTTTCACAATACATCTAACGAATTAGCTTTCATGTAGCTGCTAACATATATCCTTTTTTTTTTTTTTTTTCTTGAGTCTACTTCCTCTTATTCTTAATGTCATTATTTTTTTTTTATCGATAGTTAATTTTGAAAACCTATTAATGTAAGATTAATTTCTCAAAATAACCAAAGAGTTTATAGCTCATCTCATCTTCTTGTATCACCCAAAATGAGTAAGATTTTGTTGTCAATAAAAGTCACTACATACCTTACATAAGGCCTAAGAAAGAGAGAACTTAAATTGCAACTCTCACATCACACGTTGGAGATGAGATGCTCTCTTTACATACACAACAAGACTTTGAAAAGTTGACAGATTCAAATTGCGTGATTGTGGTGGGGAACGGCACAAACAATAATATTAGGTCTCTAGTAGGCTGTGGGTTGTGACACGGGCCCTCTTTGCTGATGTCTGCTCCTGCTTTGCTGTTTGCAAAGATGGCTAATTTACTAATTTTACAGAGTGAAAGCTTCCTTAAGGGTAAAGAATTGTAAAGTAGTCTTTTATAATGTGTTGTGTTGGCCGTAATTTACACGCCACCGTGTCCTACCAATAACTCTCTTATGAGGTGGTCGGGTACTTATAGGAAGAAAAAGTGGTACTTAGAGTGTATTCATTTCACCTTACCGAATTCCATTTTAGGCTGTTCAGTTCGGTTCATTTCAGGCCATGTAGTTTAGTTCAGGTCGTTCAATTCAAACCGTACACTTTGTCTCTCACAAATCACTATTTATTCAGTTTAGTTTAGTTCAGTTCAATTCAGTTTGTTTAGTTCAATACAGATACTTCTTTGTCATGAGGTCGTCTCATATAAGTTTTTGGGAAATACATATTCAGTATGAAATTGATTAATTGTATGAACAAGATTCTAATAGTAACTTTTACGTTGTAAAAGTGAAACTTCTATAGTGATTCTCCCATTTAAGAGTGTGTTTATTTCAACTTAGATAGATTGTTATGTTTGGCAAAAATCAGTTATATTTTCAGCTCTAACTACTTTTTAATTACCAGTTAGTTTTTTCTTCTCTCAACAATCAAATTATCAACCTATTTTTCATCTTTTCACAAGTTTTTTTTTTTTTTCTTTTGGTCCAAGTACAAGAAATTTACATACAACAGAAAAGGGGGAATCGAACCTAGAATTTAATGTACCCATGGTCTCAATCTCAACCACAACAAGTATTGCCAAACATAGAGTTCATGCTACCTTAGCTCCCTTAGTTCCATTCCACAATTTTTAATTTTTTTCTAAATGCTGGAAAGGGGGTACAGATGAATCAGAATCAACGTATGAATATCTGTAGCCAGCCAGCCAGCCAGCCAGCCAGCCAATACCAAATGACCACCTGAATTATTAAGTCTTCAGAATAATTGTATTTTAAAATGATGATGATGTAAATTTCTTTTAAAGGATTTAAGACTTTGTGATATCAATCAATGTTCACACTACAGTATTATTTTACTTTCTTGGGGTTAAAATAAAATCAATCAAAATTCTTTCATCACATATGAAAGAGAATGAGAGTTTGAAGTATACAAATTACCAGTCAAAGAGCCCAAACTACACGTTGCAAGGTACTTGATCACTTCGTACCAATGAATTTCCGCCATTAATTTCTCCGTGACATGGGCTTTGAAGATTTTCAATCTTTGTTACGTGATTTGTTTTTTTACAGTTTTTAGTTCGATTCAATTTATTTTACATAATTTCAGTTGAAAAGAACAAAGTTTTTAATATGAGCTATGGAATCCTGATAAAATGTTTGTATGTATACTACTTCATGAATTTTCTCAACTAATGCTAAGTGTAGGACGACAAATTACAACAATGAGTCATTTGGAAGATCATCCTGGATGTGGCTAACGCCTAACAGTGTCAAGTTCTGCCCATGATGTCTTGCGTGGGGTGGGGGGTGGGCTTGCGGGATGCGGGGTTGGGGTTGGGGTTGGGGTGGCTGGGTGTCCTTGGGGCTGGGCTGGTGTCGCGGGGAGGGGCAGTGGGTGGGTGATGGTAAGTGTGTGCAGGGAGGATTACATTTTGCTTAGTACATTTTAATGGCACTTTGCTGAATACTGATGCTGAGTGAAGCTGAATTATCCTCTGCTTATGATTCAGCAATCGTTCGCAAACTTCAAATCTAAAGCCGGATTTACAGATAAACATACGGAAGCATAACATTTTGGACAGAAAAAAAGAACAAGAATTGAAGAATGAATATAATGCTAAAATAACTCAACAAAAAACCTGCATCATTATCTAATATATTGTCACAAATCTATACACAAAACTCTATCAAGGTCATTAAACTCAAAACTTCAACTACACCCAGCATTATTCTAACAATCTACAAGACTGACCACACCAAAAAGAAACAATAATAGCGAGTATAATGCTGATACTAATCTCAGGTTCTAACAGCTTTATACACCAGAAATACTCTGGTTCAATTGAGTCGCGCTACAGAAAAAAGAAAAAGGATGCAGCATTTTGCTTTGTCGCAAACCCAAAAAAAAAAAACTGCAAGGGAGCAGTTTTATGATCTCTTGATCTCCATTAGCTTGCAACCTTCTAAGTCAGATATTGTCGCCAACAATAGTTGTAATCATGTGTCAGCAGAGCGCAAACACTCATGTCTTAGGCGAGAAGTTAATTTGTCAATAGCCAAGAGCAGTCGGTGCTATTTTCAATAACGGCTCTAAGGTGCTTGGGGCGAATTTCCTCGCAAAAAGATAGCATACAGTAGAATTTTTGCCATTGTAGTCGCAAGTCTTACCTTGAGCAATCTTCTTAAAGAAATCCACCGTGATGTCCGCTTTCCCAAAAGTGGCAGGGTGGGCCCCACCTCTCGACCAGTCGACCCAAGTCAAAGACCGATTTGCCAAGAGGAGCGGAGCTCGGATGGTAAGCATGGTAGGGAAGTAATGCTCATCCACATAACAATTAGGCTTACAAAACTCTTCGAATTTGGGGTAAAATGTGGTGTCTTCGACGATGTTGATTGCCAGTCTCCGGCTAACTTCAAACCATTGAGCTCCTTTTCTCCACTCAGTGATGTTAACCTCAGGAGCCATGTTCTCGTTGTAGCGCCCCCTCCCATAAGGCCCGGTGTCATCAAACGCACCCATAAAGCTGTATCTGGATCTCGATATGTACTGGTAGATGAAGCTAAATTTGTAGAGTGGAATGCAAGATTCTGAAACAAGTACAAACCACTCGTTTGATATGTCGAGAAGCGCGTTTGCGAGGAGCCTTCTCTCAGCATCGCACATGTTCATCTTGCCCCATTGTGCAACCTGTAAAAAGAAAATAACAAGAGAAAAGGTCAGCCAGAACCTTCAATCAAACTACGTCAGCAAACTCAGTATAAATCACAACAGAGGAAGCAAATTCAAGCCAAAAATTAAGCAATTGTATATTTCTTGGGATTGTTTCAATTAATGTGCTACCAACATAGCATGATCTTTCTACATAAAGTTAGATCCACTTGTATTGTTTAAAATGGCGACGAGTTCAGTTCTCAAGACGTTAATATGGGCATTCAGATTTCAGTGACCATGTTCAACTCAAAGGAGCCCACAACTTGTACCATCGAAACAATTATTCAAGAAGCATCCATTCTGCAACTGCATATTAAATCACGGACACGAAAGCCCGGTGTCCATGACTTCATGAACAATTAGAACAACATCCATCACTTACAAAGAAACCAAAAATGGAAAGCATAATACATTACAGAAGCAGAAAGCCAAGTCATAGGCGTTTCTTTAAGAGGACATTTTGTCCTCTCCCTTGTAATACGCTGATTAAAATTCATAGGCAGAACGCATATGTATCGATATGATAACTTATACAAGTTGAGTCAATTTCTTACATTGACGCAAATAAAGTCATCAAGTAGTAATCGTAACAGAATAGCAGCCCAACAGCCTTCAACTGCATACTATTGTAGTATAATATTGACACTACAACCTGCTAATCTGCCAAAATGCTTCAAATATTGTTATCTACAATGTAACAAGCTAGTACATAAACCCCCTTTATTGTCTGATGATACGACTATGACCACAAGTCTTCCCTGACACCATCAATTATTAGTCCTCCTTTCTAAGCCTATGTTCATATTCCCAGATTGCATTAGAACGAACAAAGAACTTGCACTCTTTCATATTCCTCAAACTGAAGAAGTAGCATACTTTACTTCCATTTATGTACTCACAGGCCTTAACACTCTAAAAACATGAAGTCTAATATATAGTTGGCCTATCAGAAGTTCAGTTGTAACTTATCCGTATGAAGGATAACATCAGAAAGTCATTTTCGCAACTGATTGAGCTCCAAGAAAAATGTGAAACCAATAATCATTTGGTTCGCTAGTTGGAACTGGAATTGGTACGGGAATAGGGTTTGTAGTGGTACCTACTGGATGGAAAAACCGTACCTATAATAAGTTGTTTGGTCAAGTATTTGGAATGTGGGGAGAGAAAGTGCAAGAGAGAGAGACTGCAGATGGAGGGAGAGGCGTAAGCCCACAAGGCATCACTAACCACATACCTAAAGGTTTCACCAATCCAATACTCATGGCCCATCAATTAAACCAAACATATGAATGAGGTTTATTGACCTAGTTCAACCGTTCCAGAAGCTAACCACACAAGGAAACCTACTTGTATATTAGTATCTTGCATTGTCCTGTGAGGTGGTTCATTAGTTGTTAGAGATTAGCTATGGATTTGTTAGTGAGATACTATAAATAAATTTAGTAAGTGAAACAATTGACATCACAAGGAAAACATCAAGTAGTCTTTGTCCCTATAAACTAAAAAATGTGTCAATTTATCTCCCCTTCAGTCTTATTAAACTCAAAAATCCTGAATTCTTTGTTCTTCAATTTTCCTCTTCCTGTGCCACTCAATTTCCTCCCTCTCCTTTGATTTCCTACTTTCTCATTCCATTTTCAATTTTTTCTCATTCCAACTCCCAAATCTTCAAAGTCAGTTCATTACAGCAGCCCCAAACCAGCAAGCGCACAGCTGGGCACACAAATTGCCAGGTAAATTTTGCTTCCTTAGAACTTTTTTTTAAAAAAAAACAACCATCAACTTTCTCTCCCTAGTCATGAGAGAAAGTAGCCATTCCAATGGTAAGACGAAGCTTTCGAGTTCGAAACTAGTAGCAAGGTCCTAATGTAACCAATATGTATAGGGTATGTCACAAAATACCTCCTGAAAACTCAAAACAATCTCTTTAGCATCCAAATTACTACTTCCCAAGCTCCTGCAGCTCCATCATTGCAAAGCAAAGAAGAAAAGGCATCCTCTAAGTTCAGAGAAGTATCCCCAACAATGGTAAAATTCAATACACCATCACTCAACCATGGAAAAGATAATTAAACATCAAAGCCAACTTATTACCATCCAACATCCTGACTTAGTATCCCATGCGATCTAATGATATCATTCAGAACGAAAAGTACAGCTTTAGATACCCAGATTGCTATGACTCTTCACCAAGGCATTCCACAACATTGTCAAGATAGTTAACATAACATGACAAGGGGACAAGACAGGTTATATGTTGGAATATAATTCCCAAATCCATATAAACTTTTCATCAGTAGCAAGGTGACAACCTCTAGAGAGATGGAGATAAAACACATGTAGATTCATCACTAGATTGGCAGCACAAACCCTCCACCCTAAAAATCTTATAATTATATCAGTGAATTTGCTCTTAATAGAAAGCGCAAGTAAAATGACAACATGACATGTACCCATAGTCCTTAAGTCACAAAGATGAATGATTCAAGAATTAGACAACTAGAACCACAGTACAAACCCAATACATCCCCGTGCCTGAGTCCGTTCTCCAAAACTAGAAACCACCATGAAACTACGGACAAAATTCAACTTCACCGAACACTACTATATGCACATTTAATACCTTTTCTACCGTAGATTTATCCCCCCAACAAGTTGAAGATTATTGAAATCTCCACAACCTGAGGAAGCCACCATCTTCCAATTAACCAGCTCATGCATTCCCCTCTTTTTGTAAGGATGACCCACTTTTTAATTACAAAAAATATTTTACAAAACCAGTCATCAACTTGCGTACCTACCATCAACTACCATCAACCGCATTCTCTTGTTACAATAGATGTGCTCATAGGTCTACTCTGCCTTCTCTTGATTACTGGCTCGTCAACACTCTATAAACAGCAAAATACATTACAAACACTTTCAGATCTAGCTCACTTTACAGCTAGCCTTAGTTACTAGCCATCTTCATTCCTCGTTTTAACTTTTGTTGTTCTGTCAGACACCTAACGAGCATTCGTGGAGCACGTCACGTACCTTCCAGCATAAGTTTAAAGATTATTCAACAGCCAATTTTTGCAGGTTATCTGCCAAGGATGTATAAGGTTGCTCCTAATATTTTGCTTAGGTATTGCTAAATTGATCTCTCTTTAGGACTAAAGGATAAAAAGGATCACAAGATGCACAATAGAAGCCCATCATAGTGCATATATAAGAATAGAACACTTACATACCTCTTTTTTGGGGAATGTACATGAAACCATATCAGTGTAAATAAAACTACTGCACATTCTAAATCTAAACAGTTGTACTTGAAATAGGGACATCATTAAAATGGCATGACTATTTTGAAGTATTATGAAGGTTCAAAGGCTACATTTGGTGCCTTGTAGGACAGCCTGATAGGCATGATGTTTTAGTAGATTTACAAGTTATACAACCTAAGCACCTAAATCAACTTGCTAAAAGATCAGGCTCCCAACCTCCTCTACCCCCCCCCCCCCCCTCCCAACCCGCCACCCCACCCACCAAAAATAAAAATGAATAGAAGCAATCCTGACCATCAAATGCTTAATTACAATAAGACATTCCCAGCAGGCCAGCAGCATCGATAACTTGCTAAACCTTACTGCCAATACATATCTTCACATCCAACCAACCTCCTCCATTCTCGCAAGTCCAACTCAAAAGTCTGCTATCTTAGAGGACAGCTTCACACATCCACCACAGGACAAACTACCTACCCTGGCTATTGCATTAAGGAATCCAAAAGATTTTTCTAAGACCTGATATATCACTATTGCCATATTGTTGAGAATGAAGCATCACAATAAAACTCACATTTCACCATGTATATCAATGTTACAAGGTCACAGAAATTTTAAAGTGATTAAATGGCCAAGTAAAACGAAAGCGTCGGATCATAATTCTTAAGGGAGGTCCTGATCACAGATCACGTTATAGTAATAGGCAAACAGAAATTACAAATCAACTGAAAACTCACCAATACAAGTATGCAAACATCAAATACAGTAAGCAATACTAATAAAAATAACATGAGAGCAGAACTAGTGAGATGCATACTTGGCTGGGTATGTGTCGTTTGAAGAAAACCGATGTTGGTGGGACTTCCTCATTGTAGGACGGTAACGAGTGAACATAGATCGAATAACGCCCCTCCTGACCCTTAAAGAACCTCTCCCAAAGAGGTGCCAATGGCAACGGGCCCTTTGTCAAGAACATGAAAGCAATCTTGGGTTTCCTAGCGAAAGGATATGTCTTCATCCTAGGCGCAAATGTGGCTCTCCAAAAGAGCTCCTCATCACTCATTTTGTGCATCAAATTAGATGGTGGCCTAATCCACTGATCCAAACTATTTGGCTCACCAATACAGGCTTCATAACTAGGTCTAACTACTGCCACTACACTATCAAACCCGAATTGCCGAACCGTATTGAAGCTAATGAATGAGAACACAAGACATAAAACCAAAAACACAAATAGTATTGAAAGCAGCCTCACTGGAAAAACCCTGGTCCTGTTTAAAGGACCAGGATCCTTCCCTTCTTCCAATGAGGGAACCCTTGTTTGCATCTTTCTCTAACCCAGAAACAAAATTGCTCAAATCAGCCTTTCTAAGATCAAACCTAGACCACCCTTTAGACTAAAACTACAGCAGATTCTGATGTCTTCCCCAAAATTTCAAAGTTCTAAGCACAAAGATAGCTCCAAAGAGCTTAAATTTGAGATGGGCAGTAAAAATACTCACTGCCCATCACCAAATTCACAACCTTATGAGGAATAGAATCAATTTCAGATCTGTAAAAGATGCCTATTTGCAGAAAAAGCTCTGTTTTAAACGAACAGGGGAAATGTATAGAAAAACCAAGAGGGGAAATTGGAAAAAAGGAAGCAGAATCAGAGTTGATCTACTACATGGGATTTGAGTAATGAATCCAGAGAAAACGGCTAAAGAAAGTAATTATCCAAGATGGGAGGATTCTCAATTGCAATAAAGATGACAAAATGGGAAAGCGACTAAGAGTAACCTACCCAAATTGGCATCAAGGGAAAAAATAAAGGAAAAATCCAGAGAAGATGACGATTCACTGTTCTTTGATTGCTCTGGCTGTTGCAAATGAGACTTGGTGGTCAAAAAAGGAGAAAAGTAGACAATTTTTAGTCAAGTTCACGATGCAAATAAACCCATTAAAGAAAATAAAAAATTGAAAGAAATAAAAAAAAAAACAGAGAGAATAGAAAATGTTTCAGATTTTAGAGAGAGAGAGGAACCATGGAATGATTGATTTGGGAAGGTGAATTGGATTGGCTTCAATTTATTATGTCTTGCCATTGATAGTACCACGTTGTGGGTTGTGTTGGTGAGGGTTGCCACTCCTTTGCGTATTTGCCTTGAATTGCCATAAAGTTGGAAAAGGAAATGTTTTTGCTTCTACACTTGGTTGGCTACCAAATTATGTGACACTATATAACTAGCATTACATACCCACCTAACTATATTATATAGATATAGTAACATTTTTGTAATTTTATAATCTGATTTGGTTCATACTAATACATATTTTTGTATATTTAAAATGAATATATGGATATTGTCAAGGTTGGATAGGTAATGATCCTTAATAGAAGTCGGAGCACACGAGTCACTCTAAATTGTTAGAAGTTTAGCTTGTACATAATTGTTACTTGTGCGTAGTGAATAATTATTGATAGGGCAACTAAGATACTCTTGATCATATGCTATTCGCACAATGTTTATGATTTGAGATAATAAAGATGTAAAATTGCCCATAACGCAAATGCATGAAAGGGCAATGTTGATGGACAACATGGTCAACTTAAGTAATTCAACCAACACCCTTAAGATGATGTCAAACATATATCTAGCTTTTCATGGTTGACGTACATTACTATCAGCAAACATGCAACATGGAGAACAATAGTTTGTCATGACTTACATCTCTTATATAAAGGAGCATGCTAACCCCGAAGAAATCACATTGTTGGCAAACACAATCCACAGTAACTAATCTATTTTCAAATGATGTGTGGTCCACGTTTAACATGTATTCTTTATCAAAATCTAACTAAAATAAACACCAATACGTCAGGACCAAAAAAACATGGAACCTTATTATGGTTAATCTAACATCCCCATGACACAAACAATTCAAAATGCAATTACCAATCATTTAAGCAAATAGAGGATATATATCATTCACTAAGTATGAAACCAAGACACGCAATACAAATACTATAACATAATATAATAGGGAGATAAATTACTACACTTCATGATCCCATTTGGCGTGAGAAAAAAAGGATGTCCAGTCCATCATTAGGGTTGTCAAAGAGTCAAACCTAATAAAGTATCTAGGTGCTCATACTTAGTTCGTTATAAATGAGTGTTAGTTTGGTGCTCGTGATTTGCTCATTTGTGATCAAGCAACTTTGTTCGAGTACGTTTATTTGTAACTCTTGAGTACTGCATACCAATTCATTTAAACCCCATTTACTCTCCCTACTCTATTTTCCATCTCCTCCCTCTTTGTCTACCACTGCCCAACCTCCAACCCCACTCGCCTCCCCTATCCTAGCCTTCCCCCGCCTTTCTTGCCCATGAAGCACCAACTTTCGTCGAGGCTGCTGCATCCGTCGGCGATGCTAGTGATAAGAATTGATGGATAACGTCAAAATGCCAAAAAGAGCATTACATGGTGGGCTTGTTTTGAGTTACACTTATTTAGGCCTTGTTCGTGATGGTTGCCAGTTTTCAGTTTTTTGAAAACTAAAAAGCCAATTTTTAGAAATCACTTTTTTTTTTTTTTTTTTTTTTTNGGTTTCTAAGTTTCAGTTGTCAATTTTGAAAATTAAGCAGAAATTTATAAGTTTAAAAACTCTTTACTTTAAATTTAATTTCTATAAAGAGGTGAAATATTTTTCCAAATAAAAAATTGAAACCTAGTAACCACTCTAAACAGAGCCTTACAATTGTGGGTTTTCTCTGTCAAAATAAAGTACTCCACTTACTACTCCCCAGTTACCCAATTACTGATCCAGACCATAAGCCCACCAATAGTTGGGCCAATACCCAAAAAAACCCATCTTCAAATCACACTTATTTTTTCTCAGCAGTCTCTGTTTTTTCTACTTTTTCATTGCCTTGTCTAGCAAGAAGCTGAAAAGCAAAAACACACTACAAAATCCAATCAATCCAGTCAATCTCACTTCACAGCTCTCCAATTTCTCTCTCTTTCAATCCTCAGGTTAGCATCAGTTGATTAATTGCAACATTGTGAATTTGTAGAAGAGATTGTGAAAAAATACTGACGACTTCATTTTCGTTTATTTGAAGGGGAAGCAGTTTCTTCGCTCATCGTTTTCTTCCATTTTCTCCAAGTACCAAGGTACTAGATTTCTCTATCATCTTTTTGCTATAATGCTTCGATCTTCTTAATGTCTCTTTCGTTTCATCTTTGCTATCATGTTTTACTCTCTATTTGTTACCTGGGTTTTTAGGGTTTATCGAAAGAACCCTAATTGGGCAAACCCAACAAATTTGGAATGATTGGGTCGGTTTGAATTGGGGATTTGCTTTCATTGTATTGAGATGACATCATCTTTTCGAGGATCTGGACAATCAAGTTCAGTATATTAGGTTGAAGAGAGATCTTAGGAGTTGAGAGTTTTGTCTCTGCTAATTGTGAAAAAGCATGTTCCTGTTTTTAGTTCATGTAGCTCCTTGAATTCGAAATTTACTAAAAAGAATTGAAGTAGGGTTGTGATTTTTGGTCTTGTGTAAAGTTGCAAGGGTAACTATGAAGAACGAAAGTTAATTCAATAAGAGGAATTTGTTATGATTGATAATGTAGTTAAGCAATTTATTGGCATGAACATCTAGGTGTAAAGAACAATAAGTATGTGTAAATTTGGTCGTACGTAGATTATATACCATGTCTTGGCTGGGTGCTAAAGAAGCAGATCATACTGGCTGAAATTGTGGGATGGGGCCATACATTGAGTTTCTTACCTTATGTAACTGGAATAGATACGTTGTTCCAGTTTGAGTATAAGTGGGATACTGGAGTGGAGAAGTTGTAAGTATCTTTTGGTGCTCACTTATCATCAGTTTACCTAAAATTGAACCATTTAAGGAGAGTACTCTTATCAGAGAGTAGTGAAAAGGTGAGCTCGAAATATGCTTCGTGAACTATGTTTACTGAATAAGGCTTATTGCGATCTTGTTGACTTCTTGGGATATGTTGTCATTATTGATGAAACATCTTCTTTGCTTGTCAGTGGGTAAAATTGTGACTTTTTTGTCTTCCTATACATTTGGTGTGGGTTTTGATAAGATAGGTTACTGTGATGATGGGTTCGGAGGCTAGAGGTATTTGTCAAATCCATAATCCTAATCAGCAGTATAAGTGCAATCCTCATACTTTCTTTCTAATCGTTAAAACAAAGTTTCAATGATGGTTTTATCATGTCAAATTCAACCTTTAGGTTTTTATTTAAATGAGTAATAGAACAGAATAATATACAATTCAGATAGTTCTCTTTAATCGTGGTCATAAACTACTAGTTCGGGCATTGAACATATTAATTGGGCTATTTGCAGATAACCACCTTACTTTTGGAGTTATATTGTACGTAAACCAACTACCTTATGTCTAATCTGTTTTTTTTCCCATTCTATGCACCACTTTTTATCACATGGGCTGCTATTAGAACCGTATAATTTATCCTATTATTTGATTGTCCCATATTTTAGGGGAAAGGGTATAGAAGGAACTACATCCACCTATCCCTTTTTATTTTGTGGCTTAGTTAGTCGTAATTTGCTCCAAGGTGGCACATTCCAAACAAACTGTGGAATTTGTTTATGTATTTATTTATGCAAAACCTTCAGCAGAAGTTGTAAATAACACCAAAACTTAAGTGTTTTGATGTAGAAGACGTTCAATGCCCCAAAGTTTAGATTAACCAGTTCTTCTCTCTAATGCCCCCCTTTTTTGTTGAACTTATTTTCAGGTAATTAGTTTCTGCTACCAATCAGGATGTTTCTCACCAGGTAAGCTCAAATAGTGACTAGATGTACAATGTTTTATCTTCTAAACCCTTCCAAAGGTCAAGTTGGAGCACAATGTTGAAACTTTTCTTTTTCATGTGGTGAATAAAGGACCGAGTATGACAGAGGAGTCAACACTTTCTCTCCTGAAGGCCGGTTGTTTCAGGTTGAGTATGCTATTGAGGCTATTAAGGTAATACTTCTATGTCTGTAGCTTTTCTAAGTTTGCTATGTGTTACATTGGCATTCTTTTCCCCCATTGTGATTGGGGTTGAGGTGGGGGGAGTATGGAGTACATATATGTTGGTGTAAATTTGGTTAATATATTTTCCTCTGTGTACATACAGTTAGGTTCAACTGCTATTGGGATAAAGACTAAAGAAGGTGTTGTGCTTGCTGTGGAAAAACGTATCACATCTCCATTGCTGGTATTCTTTCTTTCTGTGGCTAATTAATTCTAGCTGAGCACATTATTTGCTGAAATTCGGTCCTGCTTTTGGATTTATAGAATAGTACAAAACTGTATAGTTAGTTCCAGAAGTTACTTTAACCTCTAATATTTTCATGAACTTTTTAAATAATGTCGTTTTCATCCCACAATAGATGTAAATTCTTCCTGTCAGCCTGTTCTTGCTAGAAGTCACTTTTCCAAAACCAAACTATTTTGTAGTTGGCCGTCTCATAGCATCCTCCTTTATTATTTTTAATAGATATGAAAGTTCATGAGAGTAAATCCTACTTTGGTATGTACTAAGTAGGATTTTTGTGGCTCTGTTAGGATGAGTTTCTTTGATATATGTACCTAAACATCACCAAAATGGTGATCATACGGTCGTGAGTGGGCTGATAGCTTTTAGATGGAAATAGATGACTTAGAAAAAAAAATTAAATAAACGTCGTCAAATTCAAAAATGGAGATGGTTTCGGTGGAGCGCATAAGTTGGTAGCTGAATCAGTTGAGTGTTGAACAGTTAAGAGTCGACTGTGTTTGTTGGCTGATCCACAGCTATGAGATATGACAACTAAGTCTACCTTCTCCCTCCCTCGCCACCTTCAGGTCTGGTGTTTGGAGATATACAAGATTGGGGATCTCTTAGACTCCTAGTTGATGGGTAACTGGGAATTAGACTCTTTTGTGACATTAACAAAAGCTTGACATAAAATAGTTCAAAAGACTGAAAGCAAAGTGAAGGTTTATCCATAAGTGGGAAAACTCCACACAATTTCTCTGCCTCTTTGCTAAAACCTAGACAAAGTGAGGATCTGAAGTGCTAAAAGCAAAGTGAAGGTTTATCCATAAGTGGGAAAACTCTACACAATTTCTCCGCCTCTTTGCTAAAACCTAGACAAGGTGAGGATCGGAAGTGCTAAAAAGTGCTGAAATATTCAAGTAGTCTTGGGAGCAAAAATCAATTACAGGTGCTCCATGTTACACGCGTAGAATCTGAAGTAAAGGGAAGAGATAGGGTGTTAAACCCAAGAATGGCATGGATGCCCCTTTTTTTTTAACATTGTTTCATTCTTCTTGGCAGACAACACTTTGAGACTTATGGATGACTTGCTTATGCAGACTTTCATCTAAGTTGGCATAAAAGATGATCTCCAAACTTTGGCTCTTTTCTAATACCAACAACCTTGGTTTTGAAGACTATTAGTTGACAATTACTCCCTCTGTACCATTGAATCTTAACGTGTTGACCGGACACGGAGATTAAGGAGAGTTGTTCTGTGGATTTGACCTTCCATCTTACCAGGATACAAGTGGGAAGTTAAAAAAGTGAAAATTGAGGACAGAGAAGGTAGTGGGTGTATGGGGGATAAATAAAGTAGGGATATTTGGGTAATTTGAAGGGTAAAAACCTTTCCAGTTTGGGGCGTGTGAAGATTTTAATGAAACGGATCAAAATGGAATACGTAAAGATTGTAGTGGAACGGAGAGATTAGAAGGGAAATGAAGAAACGATAATTTTGAAGAATAAAAAATCTGTCTCATCTCTAAACTTCACATATTAACTAAAATGTTCGATGATATGGTAGAGAAGCATGGGGCATATGGGAGTATGTCACCTGCTTATTCTATTTTATTTTCCAGATTTCTGGGTTTCATCATTTCCAAAACATGCATGTGCGAGTATATATGTAACTTGAAGGATGGCAGGGCAATGATGAGGGGGAGGGTTCTTCAGACTTTACAGATGAAGAAGGGGGGAGGGAAAGAGTTTATACTATTTATAATTTGGAAGTAATTAACTTTTGGACGGGATATGAAAGTCATAGTTAAAGAGAGGGGTCTTCAGAGTTCAGACTTTGCAGATGAAGAAAGGAGGATGCTGTTGTTGTTTTGGTACTGTTGTCCTGTTTGGTGTTTGTCCAAGTTGAAAAGGGGGAGGTATCTGTTCCATGACTGAACTTATTATCATTAGAAGCACAGTGCACAGAAGAAAATTTGAACTCCATGAAAAGTTTGTTGTTTCTTGGTTATGAAGATTAAGAAGTATAATGTACATATAAAACTTGATCTGGTTCCTTTTTACTTGGACCGTTCAAATTGTTTTGGTAGTGGGCTCTGAGCTGTCTTTGGAGAGCAGTGTGAATATGCAAAGAAAGACCCTTTCAAAGTTTACCTTTTGTCCTCTATCTTGAGTGGCTGTTGGGACCGTTCTGCTCTTTGTTGACATGAAAAGAAGGGTTAAAGTCTAGTGAATTTGCTCTGCTTCTGGAAATACTGATATAAAATGTTCACCATGTTCATTACTTCCATTTTCATGATGTATTCAGTATCTTTGGAATATGCAGTGAACTTTTTGTTTGGTAAGTCTGTTGTCAAAAGGTGATTTGAAAGTACCATCTGTTTCTAATTTCTTTCAGGAACCTAGCAGCGTTGAAAAAATCATGGAAATTGATGAGCATGTAGGATGTGCCATGAGTGGATTGATTGCTGATGCTCGCACACTTGTTGAACATGCACGAGTAGAGACCCAGGTACTCTTAACATCATTATCTTGTATTAAAGTAGGTGTTTATTGCGGATAACTAATTCTCTCTTTTGGGATGCAACAGAATCATAGATTCTCATATGGTGAGCCAATGACTGTTGAGTCAACTACACAAGCTTTGTGCGATCTGGCACTCCGTTTCGGGGAAGGAGATGAAGAATCCATGGTAAATATTGTTTTCTTTGAGAAACCCAGTAGTTGTGAGGCCTGGTGTTTTTAATTGTTATTGGTTAAGTGTCTATAAAAGCTGAAGACAACTCGATTGTTTATCCAAAGCCTGTACAACTCTGTTATTTGATGGATATCATGAATTCGTGATATTAAGTTTGTATAAATTATTTCCTTAGTAACTGTGTAAGTACTTCTCTTCTCACATCAGTGTCTTATACTTCTTATGTGCTTGTGCAGTCCCGACCATTCGGTGTATCTCTCCTCATTGCAGGTCATGATGAGAATGGACCCAGCTTGTAAGTCCAGTTACTGAGATCAGATACCCTAGTCCTTTATTGTCCCTATTGTCTTTCCTATAGAAGGATGTCTTGTGCTCAAAGATATCTATATCTATTTTTGTCAACGCTTGTGTTCTAAGAACTTTTGGTTTCTCTCTGTAATATAGATATTACACAGATCCATCTGGCACATTCTGGCAGTGCAGCGCGAAGGCTATTGGTTCTGGTTCTGAAGGTGCAGACAGCTCCTTGCAGGAGCAGTTTAATAAGGTATGCCCATTACTTGTCCAGTGGTTTTAGTGACCCTAGACCAAGTCTGAAATGACTTGGTTATCATGGATGATTTAATCTTCTGCTATTAGCAGCTGTGTACCTGTTATTTAAGTACCTTCAAAACTGTGAATTTTTCAATTGCTTGTATCGGTTATCAACTTATTATACTGCCTTTTTCTTTTCTTCTTTTCTTACTTTGCGTCTCTGGCGAACAAGAAGGTTATAACCAAGTTGTTTTTCCACTACAGGACTTAACTCTTCAGGAAGCTGAGACCGTAGCTCTTTCCATCTTGAAGCAGGTTATGGAGGAAAAGGTAGCACTTCTTTTCTCTTCAATATCATTTGAAATGTGTTATCAATGGTTCAATAACTGTTTCCTGTTCTTAGGTGACCCCCAACAATGTTGACATTGCAAAGGTTTCTCCAACCTATCACTTGTACTCTCCATCTGAAGTGGAAGCTGTCATTAGTCGCTTATGAGCATTACCTCATTGTTGTGCCCATTGATGCTCGTAACTGGATCACATGAACTATGCTTTCTAGTGCCTAGCTTTGAGAATTGATACTGGCTTCTTCTTTAAGATTATGCTGGAAACCATTTTGGCGCGTTTAGATGAACTTGTTCAGTTCAAGGGTCAGAATTCTTACACCATAATGGAATGTGTCTTGTTAGAGGCAGGGGGAAAGTGAAACTCAAAGCTGTTGGTGTTACAGAAACTGGATTGAGGTCGGAACTTAATGTCATGGATTTTTATGTTGTTTGGATCTGTTTGCCGTCTTCTATACCATTTTTTCTTCCCTTCTCTCTCCCTAACTCGTTTCTTTGTTGCCACTTTCTGAAATGGTATCAAGTGCTTCTGTGAATCGTTTGTGATTGCGAGGGTTATCTATTTTGTTGCCACATTTTAATTTTTAAAATTTTCTTAATAATTACTCCCTCCGTTTCAACAGATTTGTTACGTTGAACTTTTTGTGGTCAAATATAAAAAATTTCGGCCATTAATTCGTGAAAATATGTAAAGATTTACAAAGTAAAATTACTTATGAGTATTAGATTTATATGAAGTAGTGCTTTCATAAAATCATCATTTCATATTATTTACGGTCAAAGTGTTGCATTGGAGATCGTGAAAAGTCCAACGTAACAAAACTATTGAGACGGAGGAGTATTTCGGAAGCAAAATGTGAAGTAGCCATTTCTCGGATGAGCAGGGGGCATCTCATTTTGGAGTAAATTTAAACATTGAAATTGCCTCAAATAATCATCCTGATGCAGGTCTTCATCGAGCATTGTTAGCACCTTTGCGTCTTATTTAAGAGTAGCAAGCGGTGAGATTAGATGGATGTGAAACCAAAGCCATCTTCATCTCCTGCCATTACCAAATATGTCATTTTTTCAGGGTCCATTTGGCCTAACTTCTCCCGCACCTTTTTAGCCCTCCTCTCCCACCCTTCTCTAAAAGTTACAAGTTGCAAATGTAGCCATCCTTACGTGACAATACACAACTAAACATCTTCATTTGAGAAGAGGGAAACACCACATTTTCGATCTCAGTTTCACAGAACAGCAGATTACTAGAAAGAGAAGCCATTCTTAAGCAAAATGTGTTACGCCACAGAAATTTGGCAGCCAAGAAAGGGGACATTGTATTTGTTCACCACTGATCATGCACAAAACTAACATCACTAGATACTTTCAAGAAAAAGTTATCCTCCTAAATCATCTGACATTTCAAGGTTAATGGTTCATCATTTTTTTTATGTACCAGTTGCATTCACAAAAGAGTCCTCTCTTACAATCAGCAGGATCTGATTCACCCGACCGTGCAAGTGCCACTCTCGCCTTCATCATCATGCCTTAATCACTTGAAAGCGCGATTTCAGGTTGGCAATAGAGACTGGGCAGCTCCCATCCTCATCGTACTCGATCCAGTCCCCTCCTGACAGGTCCACATTCTCAAACACAGCCCCAGATTCCTGCACATCAGAAATCAATTATAACATAAGCCAAGGTACATAGCAGAAACACTCAAAGAGGAACATTGTGTTCCTAAAATTTTGGAGTATGTCAAGCAATTTGGCTTCAAGCTTCTTAGTAGAGTAGTGAAGAGAATCCCCACAAACCATTAGCCAAATCCTCGGCCTAAACCGAGGTCCAACTTGTGCCAAAGCTTGAGGTAGGAAGAGGTAAAGCATGGGTTTGAACCTCTGACAACAGTAGCATACACATGCAGGGTGCAGAAGAGCATGCACAATACATACAGCTAATTTCTGCACCCACCCACCCAAAACCCTTCCGCAAAGATGAAAGGAAAGGGCGAAAAAAGAAAAATGCAACCAGCAACTTTTAATGAGAACTGCATGCAAACATGATAAAAGAAAGAGAGGTCCCTCTGTTGACAACTTGTAAAATGTTGAGGAACAAGTGGTGATGAAAAATATTCAACTAGTTACAGAAATGGATGAGTGCAAGGAAAAGCACTAAAGGAGTAGGAAGTCGTGTAAACATTGCTTGCAACAAGTGAGGGAGGCTTAGTGAGGATGGCACATGAAACTAGATGTGACGCTCGCAAGCTGCTCAAACTATCAACACAGCAAATGATAGTTGTGAAATATAGACAAAGTATTTACTCAAAAGCCAGAGCAAGTTTGATGACAAGCATACAGTACAACAGGTCATAAACTGTCTCAATGTCACAGAGACCAGAAGAAAAAGACTTACAGATACAACTTTCCATTGAGGACAGATGAAGGCGAAGTCCACTGGCTCCAGACCCCGGCAATCGAACTTCATCATTGGAGCATACCTTCGCATTTCACAATGAGCAGCGGTGAGAGGTTGGCCAGTACCTGGTACCATAGTAACAGTACCCTCCCTGTTACAGAACTTGCACTGAAATAAGCAAAATCAATTCTTTAGCAGCTAATATGAAGTAATTGCCACTGTAACCAGGCTCAACAGGCTCAAATCTTAGCAGCTTTCATACACCAAAGACTAGACAATCAGCTTAAACTAGCAATACACTTGTATATAACAGGAAGATAACAATTTCAAAAGTACAAAGAATCTGCTTGTAAAAATTTATGCAGCGAGTATCAATCAATATGCGCAGCAAATGACGTACTAGACTACTAATATTGACAATTGAAATAAGAAAATACTTTTCCCCATATGCAGACAAGTAAAATTTCAAGTCATAATAGAATGCAAAAACATAGCAATATACTATTTCATCTTATCTTTGATAGAATTTAACCGATATGTACAAGTAGCAAAGTATGAGAATTGTCTTTTTAACCTCAGAGATGAATATAGGGAGGACTATACCAATACTAGACTATATGTCACATAGCAGCCAAAAGATGTTCAGTCCCTCTCTACTATTTGGTAGCAAAAACAAAAAAGAGGATGAAAAAGATGTCACAAATATCTATTCATCAGCAACCAATGCAGCTAAAAGAATCAAGACATGCTAATTATCAGAAAAAGAAACTTAAGGAACAATGCCACTTCCAAAGAAACTAAAAACAATAAACAAAAAAGAATATTGTGCATCACCTGAGAAGAAGAACAGCAAACATATTAACATGTTAACATCCATACTTGACGAAAACAGAGGTTTTCTGTAAATACAGGATTTCCCCCTCCATTTTAACCAGAAGGCAAAAACGTCAGAAATAGAAACAGCTTAAAATCTGAGAATGGGTAGTGTATCATCTTTGACACATAAGAAACTTTTCTAGCTGTCTTCTAATGTTTAGCATAATGTAGGCAAACACACCAATTGTCCAGCACATACTATTGAAGCACAATAGCAAAGAAATCTAGCAATGATGAGAAAAGTGAAGATCACATAAGTCAAATTCTGAAAAGATGAGGCCTATGTTATTCATTCAGGAATCAGAAATGCACAGAAAACTTTACAGGAGCATACACAGTTGAGAACATTTCATATTTAACTTCTTTAAGGTTCTTATAAGAAAAACAAAGGAACACACAATACATGCATATCTAATCCAATAATCATGTATCTGTTAGATTAAGCATCACCAACATTTACTCCTAGCATATTCAAGAGTTCATAACCTTCAAATACCGAAGCCTTGGAGCTTAATAAGACAGTGACTTACATGACAAGCTAGCCAAATGGCTACAATACTCGCAATAAAAAAACAAATGCTCAACGCACACAAATCAAATGCTTTAAAAGATGAAAATATGATTTAGAGATAACTAATACGCAATCTGCTACTAATAGTAAATCAAGTATCACTAAGATTACTGCACAATTATCAGAAGAACTGGTCAAGATTAAGTAGAGGGACTCAGAAATTCGACAAATAAATGACATATTGATGGATCAAAAGAAGCCTACTAGTTAACTCCCTTTCTTCCTCAACGCAGGTAAGAATTGCCCCAAACGAACCATTCCATATAATGTACAACAATATACAAAATCAAAATATCAGAACACTTGTTTATTTGATATACAAATACTCACTACTGACATAGTATCACAAACAGCATCAATAATCCATTTCTTTTAACGTTTTGTTTAAGCTTTCTGCGTTCATAACATTAAAGATGGGAACCATACTAAAATCTTGAACTATAATCAGGCTGCCGATAGTTAATCCAAAAACCATACTAAAATCTCAAAATGCTAGAACCAAAATTCGCTAAATTCCACCTTAACACCAGCAAAGCAAACATTAACTTGTGCAAACTACACCGATGAACATCAAACAAACAATCGATCATCATAACGTCAAATATCCTAACTCAAATCAAATTCCAGACAAATTCGCATAGCTCAATCGCACAAAGAACATCGACATTAGAGTTTATACCTTCTGAACGAGGTTAGTTTCGCTTCGGCCCTTAGGCATCGGAACGACATCCTCCAAAGTCACACTCGTCTCCTTCGGCGTCACCTCTCCACACTTCTCACATCTCAGCTGCACAACACAAAATCGAAAATCAAACATCAAAATCGAACCGCAATTTGAGATTATCACAACCAAAATTCAGCTCCAGAAGCAACAAATAAACCCTAGAGTCATCGCTAGAGCTAGAGAGAGAAAGAGAGAGAGATACCTTGAAGTAGTAAGTGAAGGTAGGATCGTCGCAGCCGCCCATAGGTTGAATGCTCCTGATATTCTCGACCTCAGCAGTGATCTGAAGCTGGTAGTTCACCATTGTCGTCGTCAAGCTGCTGCTCTGCTTCCTTCTTTTGCGTGGAGAGTAAGCTTCGTTGTGTTTCTCTCTCCTCTTTCTTTTGGTTTCTGGTGGGGTTGTTGCTGAAATGCATAATGGGGCACCTGGTTTCTATATATGGCGATATGGGGATGGGAGAGTGGGGATGCCCCGGCACAATTTTGGCATGACCAAGCACGGTCTAGGCCCGTCCCGTGGCATAAAACGTTGGATCGTGTTCGTGTTGCGATTTGGTGCCTAGTACAACACAATACAATGATAACGAATAATAATAATTGAAAATTTACACTAAGCACATACTCTAATAAGACATATAGGTCGTGCCTCCTGAAACTCTCAGTATAGCGGCTCGATATGTGAGCTGGCACGGTACGCAAGACTGTCCCTTGGCAAGTGTGAGATGGTTGACCTCACAGGGCCTCCAATTTGAATGGGCCTGATTTTTACAATATTTCAAAGACTAAATCCCATGACAATTTGAATTTTTTTTCTTATTCTTTCCAAAATTCATTTTATAGATGATTTTTGGGTCTTCAAAAATATTTTTCTCATTAGTCAAGGGCCCATTTTTATTTACGTATAGGGCCTTTAAAAAATTTCGGAAACTTTGGGACAGCCCTAACATCACGGCTCATGTCCATACTTACTAGAGAGAGAAGGCCCAGTTTATGTTGCTTGGGAACTCAAGTATTCGACTTGACTATTGTGTGCAAATGTATTTATTCTTTTGTTTTTGGAAAAATTCCACTTTGGTTATTTGAGGTATTGCATAATCTTTTTTTGGCGACCTATATTTTGCATATTCCCACTTTGGTGCCCTGTGTATTGCAAAATATTTTCACTTAACTCTATTCCGTTAACTCCGTCTAGAAATCTGTTAAAAGAATGACGTGGCAGCCATTATTTTTAAATTTTAAAAAGAAAAAATGTTAAAAGACTGAATTACCCTTGTTTAAACTATCTATTTTCCTTATTTTCTTTTCTTTTGCTCTTTCCTAATTTTTTTCTCAGCTTACAGATTTATGGAATGGGGAGCAATGAGGAGAGAGAAAGCCAGAGAGGGAGGGGTTCATTGATGTGGGCAGAGGAAGGGAGAGCAGAGGGTGGTGGTGGCCATATCATTTGCATCACATCACCAACTCACCATCTCCGTCCAGATCTCCACCCAAGATGGGGACCACATCGACATCGTCGATTTCCACTCTATCTGGATTAGTCATCATCGGGGGGCTTTCGGCGAGCGATCTCATAAATCGATCTAGCGGACACAAACATCTCCTCCGGCCGTTCATCGTGACCAGGCCCACGAATGAATCCATTTGCTGTGTTGTAAAATCGATGACTCGGCATAGTTGGCAATGTCCACCGCGCGGAACGGGTATCTGTTTTCTACCGTGGCGTCGGAGGTGGTGGTGTTTTTGGGTGGCAAAGAAGGTTGGGGGGTCTGGGTCGGAGGGGATTGTGACAGCGAAGGGTGGTGGGGCGTGGTCATGGCGATTGTCGCTGGGGTTGGGTCTGCATTTTAGAGACAGAAATGGTGGAGAGAGGGTGGGAAGATGGGTAATGAGAGAGAGAGAAAGAGAGAGAGAGAGTGGGAGGAGGTTGAAAGAGATGTGGTAATGGTGAGGGCAATTACAATGGAGAAAATAATGGGGGAATTTTCAGAGATTCAAATTAGGGGGAAAGCATGAGGTGGTGGTAGGGAGGTGGTGGTGGGATTAGGGAGAGACAGAGGTGAGAGAAGAGAGAGAAAGCAATTGGGGTGGGTGGGTATAATAGCAAAAGACAAAACAACCCCTCTTACGTCATCCTTCTAACAGATTTTTTGACGGACTTAACGAAATATAGTTAAGTGAAAATATTTTTCAATACACAGGGCACCAAAGTGGGAATATGCAAAATATAGGTCACCAAAAAAAGATTATGCAATACCTTAGGTAACCAAAGT
>BSSO01001002.1:0-26708 GCA_030267885.1 Mesembryanthemum crystallinum
AAAGAAAGTTACTCTTTCCGTTTTGGGCCGTTCTTGAATTAAGGTTACGCTTTCCATTTTTAGACACTAAAAGCCCCAAAATTGACAAAATTACCCTTACTCAAAAAAAAATATAAAACATAAAAATCTGAAAATTAACCCACCCCCATCCACCCACGACCTACTGCCATCATCACCACAACCCCACAACCACCATCGAACCACCCATTGTCAACATCACCCCAACCCACAGCAACACAACCGCCATCCAACCACCACTACCAACAGCAACCCATTGTCGTCTCAAAGGACCAACTCCACCCACAAAATCACTAAACATCAACCCCTATTCTCAATTGGGCAAAGAAGATAAGGGGGAGGAGAGAGAAAAGGCGTGAATTGAAGATCTCAAAAACTCAAACATGGGAGAGAGAATAGGAGGTGGTGGTTGTTCTCTGAGCACTAGCCGAATATAACGGTGGTTGAGGTGGTGGTGGTGGTGGCGGTGGCGGCGGCATAGAAGAGAAGGGGGAGGAGAGAGAAAAGAAGTCAAGTGAAGATCTAAGAGTTTGAGATAGGGGAGAGAGAAGAGAGGTGGTGGTTATCCGAGCACTAGACGAAGGCCATGGTGGTGCGGTTGTCTCCGAGTACTAGCCGAAGGTAATGGTGGTGGTGGTGGTTGACGTGGTGGTGGCCGGTGGGGGGAAGAGCGAGAAAGAGTGGTGAAGAGGGTAGTGGTGGTGGGGATCGGATGAGGAGGAGGAGGACGGTGGTGGGGATTGAAGGAGGAGGACGGTGGTGGGGACGGGGAACATCCAAATCTGAGAAGCAAGTAGTTTGATGAGAGAGAAAGAGGAGAGAGAGGAGAAAATAGTGGGTTTTGTTGGGGTTATTGTGGTGGGTTTTAGTTGGGGGTTATTTGGTAACTTTGCTTCCTCAATATTTCTCAAATGAATAGTGAGTGTAACTTTGTTTTAAGAACGGAGGGAGTAATTTTTATTTTGTAAATCCTTATATGTTTTCACATATTAATAGGCAAAGTTTGAAAGTTTGACTTTACGAAATCAAAGCGTAAACGATTTTAGTGAAACGGATGGAATATTATTTTTCTCAGTTATGTCCCCGTGTCCTCTATTTTTAGGGATTGCTGCTTCCTCGTGTCCGTGTGCGTTTACATGCAACATAGCATTTGATATTACTAGTGCATGTGGGAATTGGGGATGATGGCCAATATGAATTCTGCTAAGTAAAGGTTTTGGATTAACATATTTGAGGAAAAATGACCTAGTGTTGAGTAATATAGGTACAAACCGTACAATTACATAGCTTTGGAACTTTTAAATCAAAAGTACATGAGTAACTCTCTTGTACAACCGTCTAACAGTTAGACAATTTAATTTAGGGGTGACTTTTTGTAACTTAGGGGTTATTTTTAGTAACTTAGGGGCTATTTTATATAACTTGACCCAATCTGATAATAATTTTTCGCAATTTAGTGACTACTTTTATCGACTTATGGGTTACATTTTTACGACTTAGAATAGTTTTATAAAATTACTATAAGATATAAAAAGTAACCCCTAAATGGCTTAAAATAACCCATAAATTACGAAAAATCACCATTGAATGTGCTCGTCTAACAGTTAGACCGTTGTACACAAGAATTTGCCAAAGTACATACTTCCTGAAAATTTGCATAAAATGGGGGTCAAGACCACCGAGAAATCCTTGGATCCGTCATTGACTATACACCATTTTAAAAAAATTTTGGGGGGGAGGGAGAGAAGGGGGGACTGTAACAAACAAGTACTCCATCATTCACCTTTCTGTTACTATAGTAGGAGTACTTACTACAGGTTTATTCGAGAACATTGAAAAAAGCAGAAAAAAATTCTAATGGATTGGTTTTTGTATCAGATAGTAGTAATTGCAATCTGGAGTATGGGTCCCAGAATATGTATTGCTTGATTCAGACTGCACTTACAAGCATTATGGGTACCTGTGTATGAACATGCATGACATTGTAACATAGGTGTGAAAGTTTTGACAAGATTCTTAAGTTAAAAGTAGTGAGTCCAGATAACATGACATCCACTCATACGAAGGTATACTTTATGTATTCTCTTATTGTTCTCATGAGCATGTGCGATAAATTGAAAAATTAAGGCCCTATTTGGAGTGGTTGCCAGTTACCAGTCTTTTTGCAAACTTGAAACCAATTTTTGGAAACCACTTTTTTTGGTTTCCAATTTTCTGTAGTCAGTTTTGAAAATGAAGTAGGAAACTATAAGTACAAGAAAATTCAAATTTAAATTAAATTTCTATAAAGAGTTAAAAAAAATAAAAATTCAAAACCAAAAACTGGCAACTGGCAACCACCCCGAACAGGGTCTGCCTTGACATTCCATGTTCCATGCTACCCCATGTTGCGTGTCACAAAACATCTGTGTTCTTCACCTCTAGGAAGCACTGTTTCTGATTTTGATGAACCCCCCTCCCCCCCTTCCTCTCAAAAATGCAAGTATAAAGGAAAAAAAATAATGAGTATTCTCTAAAATGGCGGTTATGATTGACTACATTTTGGCTCTCATACTTTATTTAGATTATGAGGAAATTGCATCCTTTCAGACATGCTAAATGTGGTTTCTCGCAGTGGTTGGCACAATTGTGATGAGGGACTACACAGAAGCTGGTACAATTGTTTTTTCTCTTCACCATAGCAAAATGGCTCGAGACGAGGGCCAGTCACAAGGTTTGTGTTGCTCTCTCATCCACTGCCCCTTCACAGAAGGTTTGTTAAATGTGGTTTGTTTTTTTCCAGGGGAATTGATGGCAGGGAGATTTTCATTGGAAACAAAGAAGGAAGAACTTTAGGATACATCTATTCTGGAGCAGTTCTAATTTGCACTTTCAGTCTGTCTGATAACTGTCCAAAGGGGACTAATGATGCAATCAGAGTTGAAGGGAATGGGCATAAAGGCCCTATTTCAACACCATGCAAATTAGAAGGGACAAACCTTAGTTGATGGTTTAACTAAGAATAGAAGAAATAAATTACTCCCTCCATCCCCATCATAATTCAAGAGATCTGAAGTTGCAAACTCTGTACTTGTAACAGCAGAAGCATAAGTTTCTCCAGACAATCACCTTAAATCAGAAGTACAAACTTCCTGGTCTTTCATCTCTGTAGTACAATTAAAAACCAAACCAACATGACAGAAATGTTGACATTTCTACTTCTCAATTTCTCACCGTAGAAATGCAAACTTTAAGCAACATCCATAAGTTTCTGGAATAATCACATGAGCAATATAGAAAATAATTCCACAAATTTCATATCCTTTCTTTTGCTTCCAAATGTCAGGAAACTGATGAAACAAGAAAGTTATACACATTCAAACGCCTATTCAAACCAATCCCTCCTAAAACCCCTACTACAATCACCTGAAATCAGATGTACAAACTTCCTGGTCTTGCATCTCCATAGTACAATTAAAAACCAAACCAACATGACAGAAATGTTGACATTTCTACTTCTCAATTTCTCATCGTAGAAATGCAAACTTTAAGCAACATCCATAAGTTTCTGGAATAATCACCATGAGCAATATAGAAAATACTTCCACAAATCTCATATCCTTTCTTTTAACTCCGAATGTCAGGAAACTGATGAAACAAGAAAGGTATACACATTCAAACGCCGAGCAAAGCCTATTCAAACCAATCCCTCCTCCCCAACTACAACATCCCCCACCATCACAAGAAAATCGATCAAACCGCTACAAACCCTAACCCTAACAAATTAACTGAGGAAATCCCTCAATTAGTGCTCTACATCATTATATACTATTTGCTGGGTCAGGGAAAGGGTCTTATGTTTCTCACAAGTGGATAATCTTTTGGGTTTCCTACATCAATCAACTAATTTGTTTATTTTCTGTCTAGGCAGTTATCAGCAAGGGGGAGTATGGTGTGTTATGATATGAAGGTAATTGCTGGCCTCAGTGTAAAGTGTGTATTTCACATTAGTTATAAGCACTTACTTAAGTTTCAGTGTGAAAATGTTCCAATGGTGAAAGTTTCCACAGAGAGAAATCAACCACATTCGATCAAAACACATCAGACTAAGATATATAGCATATCTAATAGAATATCATGATTGATCAAAAACCCATTTCATTCTACAAAATTGAGAAGTGCAACAAAAGAAATCAACCACAACTTCAATCAAAAACACATTTAAGAAACTAACCCATTTACAAAAACCATCCAAAGTGGCCATATCTAACTAAGTAGAGAATATAGACTATGACATATACCATATCTATTAGAGTATCATGATCTGATCAACCCCCATTTACAAAGTGGCATATTTTTGAGATATGACTAAGTACTAGAATATTACAGAACAAAACAATCCTGAAACCAAAAAACAAGAATATGACTAAGTATCTAGTACCTCATGTCCTCATCCAAGTATATCAGGTAAATTCTTCAATTAAGTCTTTGACAGTATTCTGCAAAATAAAAAAAACCCAAATCAGGAAAATGAAAATAAAAAATTAAAAAACCCAAATTCAAGAAACCTTCAACAAAAATCCCAAATCAAATCCGCCGTACTCTCAGCAAGCATTGAAAAAAAAAAAAAACTCAATCCAAGAAAACTTAAAAGAAAATATCCCAAATCAGTATACTCACCATCATGGCTGGACTCCCAGATCTGATTCAGCTAATGGCTCGACCTCTTCACCATCAAAATCGGATTCGTCCCCTGCATCTGTAAGAAACAGAAACGAATTAAACCTAAGAAAAAAAAGAGAAAACAAAAAACCAAGAAAAAAACCAAGAAATTTACCTATCCTCCTCTTTTGTGGGGTGAGTTTTACGGCTTTAGATGCTGGACTACTAGCTTGTTTCGCCTTCTCAAACAATATACCCTTCAAGCAAGACTTATACAGAGCAGACTGCCTTGATTCGAACTGCTTCTTAAGAGCGTTGTAATTGTTCAGGTGTTCATCAGCCAGGTCGGAGAACTGCTTCAACATCTCATCATCGAAAAGATTAGTGGCTTTGTCGACGAGTTCATCCATATAATTGGAATATTTCCTCAGAAACTGTCGAACATTCGTGTGACCGAAAACATGCTGCAATATCACAAATTTGTGGTCGTTTTCCGCCGGAAAAAGTGACCCATAAGTACAATCCGCCGAGCATTTGCCATTTGACTTGCGGCAAAGAGGGCATCGGGGATTGGGTTTTGCTGGAGGGTTTTGGGGTTGATCCATCGAGATCTGGTTCAAGATTTTAGGGTTGAATTTCGAAAGAATTTCGAGATGTGAGAATTTTCCGATTTCGAGAGAGGGAGGGTGAGGGTTTTTCGAGATTTGGTCTCTGAGAGAGGGAAAGAGAAGAGAAGAGAGAGAGAGCGTGTGAGAATTTTTTGAATTTCTGGGTTTGAGAGACAGAGTGGGAAGGAGAAGAGGGAGAGTGAGCTTTTAAAGGTTTCTATTTGACTAGTGTTTGACGCATGGGTTATGTAAAACTATTTCTCTTAATCTCCAAATTCATTTTCTCAGTCAAAATGAACCATAACATTATAGTTGACCTTTCTTCTTCTTGCAAGTTGCAACATCATGGGCTCTATTTCTTTTGGAACATATGCAAACTTAAAATTATTGACTATTATGCTTTCCTTGATAAAGTTAGGTTAAGAGTCTGAAATTGGCAGGCTAAGTACCTTAACCTGGCTGGCAGATGCACTCTTATCAAATCAGTGCTTAGTTCTCTCCTGCTCATTTAATGCAAACTACCATGCTTCCAAAAGGAATCACTAATCAAATTGAGAAAACCATGAGGAGATTCATGTGGAACAAAGTTGATAGCCCTCACTACCTCTCTAGAATTAATTGGTCTAAGGTTTGCTCTCCCATGGCCTGTGGAGGCCTGGGTATCCGGAAACTTCATGAATGGCACCTTGCCTTCATGGCCAAGCTCGGCTGGAAGTTTATGCATTCTAAGGGAAGTTTGCGTGTAAGCCTGTTCAAGGCCAAATACATTCATCAGGGCAATATTCTTAATGCCATCATTTCACCATCCCACTCTCACACATGGAGTGACATGCTTAAAGGGGGAGAACTTCTTTTGAAAGGCCTAAAAGTTAGAATAGGGGACGGCTCCTCTACTTCATTTTGGTATGACAGGTGGTGCAATTCCAAACCTTTCATTCATCTTGCAATCAAAAATGTCCTTGACGTAGTTCTCCACTGCAGAGTCTCTAATCCTATTCATAATGGTGAATGGTGCTCCTCTCTTTTTTTCCCCTTACCTTCCTAATGATATTATCCACACTATCCTCACCATCCTACTTCGTATTTTTTCAAAGCCTCCAGACTCGCTATTTTGGATTCATGAAAAAAATGGCCTATTCTCCATCAAATTAGCCTATAGACTTGCATCTTCCTCCATCCACACTCCACACTCCCTAGCCCAATGGAAGCTTGTTTTGAAATAAAAAATTCCCCACAAGTACAAGATGCTTCTCAGGAATTGTCTCCATGAAATCCTCCCCACTGGTAATAACTTAAGCAGGTTCATTCCTAATTTTGATAGCCATTGTACTAATTACAATAATGACTATGAGGATCACCTTCACATCCTCAGGGACTGTCATCATGCCTCTGTTATTTTGGGAACTATTCTTGATAATCACCCCTCAATTGATCAAATTCCTTTTTTTGAAAACAATTTGACCAACTAGATTTTATCAAATCTCTCAATTGATCATAATTGGTCCATTCTTTCCTGCACCACTATCTGGAACCTATGGTGTGCCAGGAACCAAGGAGTTTTTAACAGCTGTGCTCTTCATCCAAGGTACCTTTCCAACCTTATTTGCGCTCATTTTAAAATTAACTCTTTTGCTTTTTCAGATTGATGGTAGGATTATTAGAAACCACTCCGGTCATTAGCTGGAAACCAACTAAAAAGGGTTTTCTAAAGCTTAATGTGGATGCTGCCTTTAAAAGACCACCATTGGCCTCCAGCTGTCGCGGGGGTTATACGAAATGATTGGGGTTTCTGGAGATTTGGCTTCAACTGCAGGATTCATGCCTCCACCCTAGCTGCCGCTAAATTCATGGGTCTCAGGGAAGGGCTCTTTGCTGCATGGACCCAAAGAATAATACCAAGATTATAAGTTGGAGTTGATTCTCTTTGTAATACCCCCAAGGATTTCATTGTTGAGTAATGCTTAAATGGTTTAATGGAACTACTCATATCACCAAGGTGCATCTTCTTTTCAGTTAGTTCATTCCTTAGAAACTCCACAATTAAGAGTGCTTGCCTTGGAGTAGTATTTAGGATGGGTGACCTCTTGGGAAGTTTCTCAGGAGCATGCGAGTGAGGAAAAAGCATGTTGGAAAGACTTGTGGTGGTCTGTGAGGTTAGCCTCAACCAGTAAAGCGGATTTTGGTAGCACCAGCAGCCAGTGGTATAGGTTGATGTGTTACACTCTTGAAATTGTTCAGCTCCTTAAGAACCCAACCCATATGAACTTTCATGAGTTGGGCACTGTCATCAGAGATATTGACTACCTTCTGAGCAGACCTTGGACAGTATAGATCATGCACACCAAGAGAGCTGCCAACTTGATGGCTCACAACCTAACTCAGTCTAGATTCAGGCATGAACAGCGCAAGATTTGTCATGAAGTTGCACCCTACTTCGCCAGAAATGCCTGTGATGCAAATATCATTGGTGTAACTATGCACGGAAGGCGCTAGACTTTGCTTCTTTCCCTAATTTCCTACTAATCTACTGTGTTTAGTTTATTTTCACTTGCTTTATGTAAGGGGATGTGTGAAGGCTTATAGCTACTTTTGGGTTGGTTTGGACCATACTTTTGGTTTTATGGCCTTCCTAAGTTTGGGATTCATTTTCTCAACTTTTGTAAGAAGTAGAACCCTCAACATCTATATCTGGCTCTTCTCTAAAGTAATATAGTTTATCCCCTTTGATATAAAAAAAAAATGTCTAGGCAATAGGCCTGTATGTTAGTTTTTTTTTTTTTTTTTTTTTTTCTTTCTTTCTCTCTCCTCTTTTTGGTTGTAGTTTGTAGGGTGGTGAGTAGTCTATGGTTGGGGGCCCTTTGGATTCGGGCTCCTTATCCCTTGCCCTTTTTGGGCTGTCCCATTTTCTGGACTTTAATATGGATTTGGTTGCCTAGCCCGGGCTTAATGGGATCTTTTCCGAATCCAGGGGGTCTCCAATCATGGATAAATCCATTTTTACTTTTATCTCGAATTAGGATACTCCTCATGATGAGGAGCCTTAATTCTTTATCTTACCTTTATTTTAAAAAAAATAAAATCTGGGTGGGTTGTTTTATACTAATTAAATGATGCGTATAAAAAGCTCCTAGCATGAGTCCTGGCTTCAGGCACTCCTCTAGTTTATTGGTCCATTATCGGTGGACCGGGCTGCACAATGGTCCAAAAATGAACCGAAAATCGTAATTTAAAACTTTTTTGGGTTGAGGATCGGACTTGAAATTATCGGTCTTAGACCGCATCGGACAGAAAAATTCAGGAACACGAGGCGTAATAAAACCCTAAAATTGAAAGTGTTTGTTTTAGGCAAAATTTCACTTTGGTGTCCCGAGTTTTGGGGTACTCATATTTCAGTGACCTATGTTTTTACTATTTCCACTTTGGTTACTTCTAATTTTGAGATTAGTTTCACTAAAGTGTTTTCCGTCACATCTGTTAACTAATCTGTTAAAATGATGATGTGGTACTACTATTTTGGATTATTAGATTAGAAGACTACGTGAAAAGACCAAAATATCCCTACTCAAAGAGTCAAAATCTTTCTTCCTTGTTTTTTTTTGTTCCCCCCTATTTCTTTGTTTTTTTTCATTTGTCCATTTGTAAGCTGCGAAAACATTGCAAAATAGAGGGATTGCCAGGGGAGGGGATGGGGGATTTGCAGAACAAGGTATTGATATCAATCGCAATATCTCTACATCTCCACCATTAATCTCCTTTGATTGCTCTGATTTGATCTAAATTCGACCTCTTTGATTATTTCTTTTTGCATTTCCTATTAGGGTGGAGAAGTAACTATCACCATGCACAAGTGAGATGGCCAGCTATAAAGGGCATGCAAAAAGAGATATTTTGATGCATGTCAAGTAATTAGAGTGGATATGGGAACACAGAAGTGGGAAGATAGTGGGTGGTAATAATTACTAACCACTTGATCAGCAAAAGAAAAAAAAAAAAATATACTCATAACCAATTGTGTGGCTTTTTTTGGGAACATTTTTTCCCCAAAGCAAAAGACAATGGAGTTTAGTCATCTGAGGTATAATCTCTGGTTAAAAAAAAAAAAAAAGAAGAAAAAAAGGGAGGTTAGGATATATTGACAAAACTGGTCCTGTTGAGGATGCATAAAATCTGCTTTTACTTGGAAAATAGTAACAAAACATGTAAAAGCAACCATGGATTTTTGTCTTTTGGATATATCTATTTGTAAAACAATGGGGGTTTTCTCTATGTAAAAAAGAAGAAAATGACAGGTTGCATTAGACGGTTGCACAAGAGAGTTACTCTTTCGGTAAAATTGCAAGACTTGCCCTTTGGCTCTATCTTATCATATGCAAAGCACAACTCAAGATTGTTAATCAAACATCCTTAACCTATGTGCTACTAAAAAGAGAAATGTCTTGGAACAAAGAGAGTAATAATCTTGATTTTTGGGTTCTATTTGTTTTGAGCTTGTATTCTTTGGTTCCGTGGCATTTATGTGATTACCAATTTTATGTTTCAAATCATGGGTTTAAGTTAACGAGAAGAGGTAAATGAATATGTGTATCACGTATTCATTTAAATTAATAATTATTTTGGGTGGTGCATCGAGGGAGTCGAGCAAGGTGGTGTCATGGTGGTTGCGCCGCGATGCCCCTACATAGTGAATCTCATGCGAGTGGAGTACCGGGGTGAAGCCTCCAAGGCCCAAATTAGATCTGTAATGAGGTAAGAGGGAATTGGTAGGGGAGAGAGAAGAGAAGAGATCAGAGAGAGCCCTTTTACCTTACCTCTAGTGGTCTTCTTATAATAAGGGTTGGGATTGGATCTAAGTTTAGCTCATGGGTTTAATTATTAGGCTGGCCTAGTATTTCTTATGAACCTACCCAAACAATTATAATAGTAGTAAGTTGGAAAATGTAGCCACTGCTCGCCACTCATTTATTTGATAGTTTTTGGCTGCTATATAGTATTTCACTTGAGGATAAATCTTGTACTTGTTATACATAAATTTATGTACAATTACAAATTTACCCTCATGTTTACACATGATCNACGTGATAATTATGTCTACAAGTTCAATAGTACTCAAGACATTATGGATAGATGTAGGGAAGTGGAACCTACACCGCAGTTGGAGTCCTCACTGTACTGGTGGTGACTGGTGAGAGAGGGATTGTAAGGACAATTTGGAGAACACTAAATTTAGGATAACTGCTCTTAATAAAACAACAAATCATAAAGGTAAATTCTCAATCCCTTTATTTCTTAATGATTTTCATTTGAAAAGTTTTAGATTTTTATCATCCAATTACTCTAATAGATTTGTTCCAAGTGTCCTTATAGTAACCTTGCATCTAAAGTCCAAAAATCAAATAAAGTTCCATTATAATGTTGGTAAAGTAATCTTGAAAAAGATCAGTTAACCTCGTGATATAAAAATGTAGGTTGATTCTTATAGGTTGACATAGTACAACTTCATAACACATGTTTCTTTATTTTATTTTTTCTTGTTATAAAAAATAATAATTAATTTGAACAAAGAGATATAGATATGTACTTTTTTTTAAGAGAAGATGGACATAAAGGGGACCTCTTTCATGGCCACCACTAAATGGCAACGGAGAAAACTAAACATTATCAATTTGATCTCTATTAAACTATATTTGGCTGCAACTAAAGTCGAACAAATCCATACTCATCACTTTGGTTGGATTAAAAATGTTTTTGGATTCAGCGCAAACCTAGATTTATAGGAGTATTTAAATCCAATTATGCACGTTAAAAGTTTTGATGATCAGTTAAAAGTTTCGATGATCAATACTTATTGGTGGCCATGGTAAAACTTTTCCAGATAGAAATATGTAGGTAAATCTTAAAGATTGCCTATCTAACAAGCCAACTAAATATTTACATCTTGTGACTTTTACGATTGTACCATACATTTGGACAAAGTAAAACTTGCTCTTTCCATTTCAGACAAATGAGTCGAAAGTGTCCACATTGTGACACAATTAAGAGCTCATTGTGTGGTATCATGTGAAGTGGGTACTACAGTACAAAACAATTCCCAGTGACAATAATTGACTCAAAATTTCCTACTCGCAGTAAAATGCCAAACAATAATGTCTATAAAATGAAGGTCATTATTGTGTCCTTTAGCGCAGTATACTTCATTAGGAATTAGGATTCATTAGCTGCTTTCTGGTTTTGCACATATAATCTCTAGCTGCTCTTCAAACAACCTAAGAGACCCTTACTCTGTATGAGGTTCAAGATCATTTAAGGGAGGAATATCATCTCGACTCGTGTAAGTTTTGAGACGAACTCTGTAAGTACGCCCTTTTATAAATAAAAATAGATATATATCGTGTAGTAGAAAATTGTTATATACGCTCCAAAAATTTAAGTTATTGCATTCATATTATAAGTGTTCAATTTTCTATCTGTGTTCTTAAATAAACAGTATACAATGTTAATGTTTTTGAGTGCAAATAAAATCCGTCATGCTAGGATATGTATATATATTAAAGATTATTCAAATCTACTTCCACGAGATACATATGTTTTGATCAAAATTTGTGTGATAGTAACACAGTATGGGATAAAATGACAAAATCGATGTACAAGATGCCATGAGTAGGGATAAATAGAATTTGGAAATGGGCAGAGGATAGGACTTATTAGTATGAATAGGTTAAATTTTGTGTGGGCAGAGGATAGGACTTATTAGTATGAATAGGTTAAATTTTGTGTGATAGGAGACTAGGAGCATTAATATAATTTGGTTTAGCAGAGAGTTTTTTTGAATAGTTACAAGTTGAAAAGACTATTTTCAGATCTTTATATTTATAAAATGCGTGGGTACTGTGAAAGAACCAATTCCAACCAAAAGTTTAAACTGGTGGTTGGAATCTCAATCAATTATTTTATCTCCTAGTATACTCTATCATGTGAATATTCATGGCTTTAAGCATGGATCATGTACAGGTCCAACTCCCGAGAGCTTGGAAGCCCAATCAATCATTTTATCTCCTAAGATGCCCCATCACACGCATGTACATAGGCTTTAAGCATGGATCATGCACAGGTTCAGCCTGAGAGTTAGGGGTTGTCAGGATTTAAACTCTGATATCATGAAAATGAACCAATTCAACCAAATACATAAGCCGATGGTTAGAGACCCAATCGGTCATTCTATCTCCAGATAAGTACAATAGCTAATATCTAATACAATTGACTAACCTTTAACAATTAAAGATGTGTTCATTTAATCGTTCTCATCCTCAATCGGTCCAGATGAGTTTAATCATGCAATCCAATTTTCATTAAATTCAATTTAGGTCAGCGCGTTTGAAAATCTAATTGTCAATTGATAAGGCCATGATATCTATTTTCAAAGCCTCATCTGTATGTCCTTTCTCAAGCTTATGCTCGGGGACCGCTGTCTATATATGTCTTTAGTCTTTACCCTACCAATACCATGCAAATTTAAAGAAAGATATATTTGAGCTTATTATTAATACTAGTCCATATAATATGATGGTTGAGGAGATTTTGTGTGATTTGTCAGTGGTAGTGTGGTACCTCGGACACATTACATGCCATATACTTAGGCCACGTACCTGGAATCACACCCGAATATGCCCCATGGATTCTCTTGGCTCCACTCCCTATATCCTGAATCTCACTCTCTCTCCTCCCCCCCACTTCCTGGATTCTTCACATGTTTATAGAGGTACTTAACTTTGAATTTTAATGTAACTTTTGTTTGATAATTTTAGACTAATTTTCAAAAACATGAGAAGTTATTGTATGATGACAATCTTGGTGGTTGATTAGATTTCATTGAATTGTTGATTCCTTTGAAAACAAAAGTTTCACACTGTCAGGAGATAAATGGTACAGTGACCGAGAGGTCATGCGTTCGAATTCTTACAACCTCCTTACTTTTATAGATGGGTTTTCTAAATACTCCTATAAAGTAGGTTGGGCTTGTGCATGATCCACGCTTCAAACCCAAAGGACATTCGTGTGAGGGGCGTATTGGGGTTGGCAAAAATAACACCAAATTTATTGATGATGCGATTTTCACCACAAACTTTACACAGTTGTGTTATTAGCACAAACTTAACCGTTTCATCAATTAAATAGCCTAGTTCACAATGAGACCTCTACGGCAAAATTAAAAATAACATGGCCAGTTAGTGAGTCCTTACTCAATGTATACAATTTATGTTGATAACCACTTGAGAAACAACATTTAACATTGAAAAATACTTAATGTTGCTAATTTGAAAGCTACAAATCGAAATTCTAGCTCCATCTATGCTCTTATTTGAATTTGATGTGGTGTTTGACATTAATTTATTGCACTTTTGTTTATTTTTGCACCTTTAACTACCACATCATCATCATAGTCTCTTGACATGTCATTTTTTCTCTTAAGAATTCTCACTATGTGCTCTAGATTATTTAATTGTTGAAATAATTAAATTTATGCTAATATCGCAGCTGTAAAGTTCGTGATGAAAATGACAACCTTGTTTCTGGACGGAATGGAGTATTATTTTTTTTCCTAATTTTTCAAAAAAAAAAAAAAAAAAAGAGGAGAGAGAATAAAGAGTGGAGTGACACTATTCAACAACGATCGTATTAGGCGCGAGCGCTCCCTCCTGAAATATTTCTCTCTCCTCCACCTCCTGTCTTCCTCAGAGCTCCACCTATATCCGAATCCGACATTGAATATATTCTCTCTCTTCTCAGACCTTATTCTCTCTATAAATAGCCATTGATGAATCACACTTGTTCTTCGAGCTCCTTCTCACCACCACTACTACGCTACTCTTTCTCTCTCCTCCTCCTCCTTCTACCTCTAATGACGAAGATGCGCACATCACTACTCTCTGTCTTCTTCAACTCTCAATTCAAAATGACCACCTGAAACGACAGAAATTGTTTGAATCTTCGTCGCTTTTGAGGTTACTTTTTCTTCTCTACTAATCCCTAATTCTGTGATTTCCTGTTACTTGGTTTCGGCAATTGTAACCGTAAAACAATCATATAACTGTCTATATGGGTTTCCATTTTCATTTTCGGTTGATGTTTTGGGGGGACTGGTTGTTGTATTTTCGTCTTTCTAGGGTTTAAGTGGATAGAGGCAGATTTGGGTTTGTTTCGACGGTGACAAAATCAGGGATTTTGGCAATATTCCATCATTTCCGGCATGCTGCAAGAATTTTATAACATTATCTTTGCCGACATAACAATGTATTTTTAAACAGAGACCCTTTAATTTTGGAAGATGTGAAATGAACATGGTATTTTTGAGCATTTTATTGAATTTGTAAGCAAAAGAAAAGAAAAAGGGGAAAAGGGGTTTATGAATTTGAGTTTTCTCTTTTCACTTACAGTTGTCAGAACTGTTTTTGGTTGTTTCTTTGAATGTAGGGTGTTGTACTAAATCTTTGAAGGATGGTTGCCTTTGGGAAAAAGCTAGTAGCAACTCAAATCCATGAATGGCATGGGTAAGCATATTTTCAAGTCTACTTTGTAAAGATTACATTTCTTGCTTTTTTTTCCTTATCTATCACTAGCAATTCATTTTACATTATGACTGAGAATTAGACTGTCCTGTTACAAATTTCTGGGTAATACAGAAATAAACAGATATTCTTAACAAATTGATCTATTGCTATTATTGTTGTCGTCTTGAATGGAATGTTGTTGTTAAGATCATGATTACCATATATGTAATGTACTACAATACTAGACTAGACAGGGCCTTATATTTCCGTCCATTGTTGCAGTTATGAGTTCTTGTAGCATGGTAATTATAATGTGATTTGTGTGTTTTTCCCTCCAGATACTATATTAACTACAAGTTATTAAAGAAGAAGGTCAATCAATATACTCGACAGCTTGAGAATGGATCAGTTGATCATCTTGTTGTTCTGAGGGATTTTTCGGTTATGCTGGATAATCAGGTATTACAAGTAGGGATGAGTATGGTTGCCTTCTCTGGCCTGCTAAACACAGGCCATTTCACATATTGACGTACTTGTCACCGTTTAATATATTGAGTTTTTATAAGAGTGCTTGTACTTAATTAGGAAATTCTTTTATTTTCCATTTGCTGGTCTACCTGCTGCTAATCATTTGCAACTTGTTATTTGTACTATTCTAATGATCATCAAATGTGATGTGCAAACTTTTTTTTTTTACTTGCAAAAGCTTCTTCAAGGTATTGTTTTGGCAGTTTTCTTACAGTGAACTAGGCACAGCAGGAGAAACAAAGGCAAAACAAATCATTAGTGTATGAAATAACGGAACTCATGCTTAAATGTTGAGGTAGCCATTCACGTTGTAGTCAAGAATATCCTTGGAGCAATAGGATATATATTTTGCATGCTTCACCTTTGCTTCTAATCAACTCTCTAGGTCTCAATTACACATCCAATCAAAGCATATGTGAAAGATGTGTTGACAGTTCATCATGCATATAGCTGGATGTATGGGCATTTCACATGTGTCTCTTGAAGGTTATTGTGCCATTAGATTATAAGCTGTAGATTCGCATCGAAATGAAGTCGCCAGTAATACATGTTGAATTATGTTTTCACTTCTATTACATAGCAAAATGTAGCTGAATGTTTAAGTTCAACAAGTAATGCTTTATGCTAATACTATTCCCTTTTTCTATCAAAACAGCTTGAGAAGATTGTCTTGTTTATATTGGAACAACAAGGGCTACTTGCAAAAAGGCTGTCTGATCTCAGAGAGCAGCAGGATACTGCTCTTCAACAGGGAGGCATTATTGATGTCTCTGAATTACGAGAAGCTTACAGAGCAGTTGGACGAGATGTTCTGAGACTTCTTTTCTTTGTTGAAATGAACGCTATAGGTCTACGGAAAATCCTGAAAAAATTTGACAAGCGATTGGGATATAGTTTCACCAAATATTATGTCAAAACTCGTGCTAATCATCCATATTCACAGCTGCAACAAATATTCAAGCATGTGGTACTGCTCTCGGTCTTTAGTAGCTCTTTGCTTTGATTATCTTGTCTCTTTCTGGAATTGAATGCATTCTACTTCTACCTGTTTGACATTTTTTATAAAAACATGCTATCACATTACTAAATAATTGCGGTTGCTTGTACTGGGTGATATATCCAATGCTGACAAATTTGTGTTGTCTAAAAGATGTCCATTGAGTTGTGTACCACACACATCTTGATATGAAGCTTTACTTATTTGTTTAAAGTGTTCAAATTTTGGTTTTTTGTTGATGAAATTATTAACCATGCCTTGCATTGAACAAACAGGGTTTTGGGGCTGTTGTGGGTGCCATATCTCGCAATCTTGCGGATCTGCAAGACAACCAAGGAAGCTATATATCAATATATGATCAGCCTGTGCTTCCTCTCCAGGTTTGGCATAGACAAATAGATATTTATGATTTGGTGTTGGCTACTGTTCTTTCCCCTCTTATTTAGTTGCTTTCTTTGAAATTATGACTCCGTAGTAGTTCAGTGAAGCTAGGCATATGTTAATCATCTGGTTTTGTTTGGAAGTATTTAGCAGAACTTTGTCATAGTTATTTTCATCAACATATTCATGCTTAGTCATGAATTAATTGTTACAGTTCAGCCGATAGTGTATTCTTGATGTAACATTTGAGTATTTGTTCAATTTTAGACTAATATTCTCTTTTTTATGCAGTAAGCTATAGTTGTGTATTATGAATTGCACACATTTATGAGATTTGTATAATTATTGCAAGCCAATTAAAGTGTTGCTCTGCTGAATCATTTTAGTTGCTTTATCTGTCATAGGTCGATATATTAGACTATTAATACCAAGATCACCATATATCATATCTCCATCCATCTCGCAAGAGGTGGTCATATGGAATGTTTATCTAATATGGCCAAAAGTATCAATATTCAGTTTGAAAGTTTCAGTTATTGTTTGGAAAGTATCACTTACTGCGCAAAAATATCACTTATTGTTAAACAACATCAAGTTTTAGTTTAAAATACTTACTGTTCAAAAATATAACTGGTCTTATAGTAGTTTGTAAGTCAGCTCTATATAAGTTTTTCATATAAAAATCTAGTTCTACTCCTTTAATGAAAAAGACCTTAACTTGAAGCAGTTATGTGTTGAACCTTCTCAATATAGTAAGATGTAATATTACCTTGCTAAGTCTTCGTCACTGATTAACTTCAGCAAATAAAAATGGTTTGCAGGATCCTGTTATCAGTTCAATCAGAGCAGCTGTAGATAGACTAACAAATTCAACAAATTTCCTTCACTTCTTGGGGAAACACGCCATGATAATGCAAGAAGATTTACCAAGTCCAATTGAGGATGATGTTAGCGAAGAGGGATATGATTTGATGTCCCTTATATTGAACTTGACAAACACATTCCTCTACATGGTTAATACTTATATTATTGTCCCAACAGCTGACAATTATTCTCTGAGCCTTGGTGCTGCAGCAACTGTTTGTGGTGCTGTGATTGGATCAATGGCCGTTGCCCAAATATTCTCATCAGTTTACTTCAGTGCGTGGTCAAATAAGTCGTACCTGAAGCCTCTGATATTCAGCAGCGTGGTTCTTTTTATTGGCAATACTTTGTATGCACTGGCTTATGATCTAGACTCGATATCAGTTCTTCTCATTGGCCGCCTCTTTTGCGGGTATTGCATTTGAGCCTAATTTGATGCTTGTCTCCGTCTCTCCATGAAATTTTCATCTACATTCTTCATGCAGAGATACTTTCTGTTACTTGCGTTTCATTTTTGTCATGTCTGTAGTCAATATTTTGTTCATTGATGCATTTTTGAGGATATGAGGTTCTTAGTCTAAACAAAGGAAATTAGAACTTGACTAGAACCATTCCTTATTAGTTAACAAGATCACACTTTTCAGATATATAGTATCAAGAGGTATTGCTTCTAAAAAAAGGTTTGAATAACGTGAGATGAATAAAAGGGGGGCTGGAGCCAAAAGAAAGTGAGCTGAATAAAACATGACTGTATTCTTAATGACCTAGGGCATGATGCCTAGATTTTCTTATTGAAACCTCTCCCAAACTGGTTCCAAAGAGTCCAGTATTCCAGTTCTTTGTTTACTATGGAAGGAAACAAGTTGGGTACAAACTGCACTAGCTTTCTATTTCTGTATGTGTATATTCCAAAATGTTGAAGTTATTCATAAGAAGGAAGAAGCTTTCTGGTGCAAGTTTTGAACTTACTCTCTTACCAGTTTCTCAACTTCTTTATCTCTGTTCATTCACATGTTATTGAGTTTCATTATATTATTTCTCACTCTTGAATGTCATGAATCTAGGTTGGGTTCTGCTAGAGCTGTCAATAGGCGTTACATCAGCGATTGTGTGCCGCCAAAAATGCGATTAAAGGCTTCTGCTGGTTTTGTTACTGCGAGTGCACTTGGAATGGCTTGTGGTCCTGCCCTTGCATGCTTATTTCAAACGAAATTCAGATTATTCAAATTGACGTTCAATGAGGACACTTTACCTGGATGGTTTATGGCACTTGCATGGCTTATATACCTGTTGTGGCTGTGGATTTCATTTAAAGAGCCTCCCAAGCCCGAGCTGAATAGTGCTGCTCCAGAATCAAATCGTGGTATGTAGTGGGATCCTTATACACCTTAAATCTATTGGTGCTGGGAGGTTGTCTTACCATTGGTCTTTTGACATATTGGAATAGAAGGAAGATTAAATGTCAGTATATGATATGCAACTATGCAAGGGTGCCGCGTATTCTTGAATTTTAGTTATTTAAAGTTCATGCATCAGTATGCTGTTACTTTCTGTTCCTGTTCTGTCTCACATTACAAAAATTTTAGTCTTCATCATGAGCACATTCCTCTCTTCATGGACTATCCTACCTGTGTACATATGCATCTTTTATTTATTCGTGACCAGTATCCGTCCTGAACAGCAGGTGGTTGTTAAATGAAGGCCAACATGCACTTTCTATATTTATTTTAATGTTCCTAGTATTGTGGTTGCTGACTTATCAGGCGAAGTGGCTTGCATATTCCAGCATGTTTCCTTCTGTTTGACCCTATATGCTGGTTGATCAACTGAAGAAATATCTGAAAATATTTCCATATATACTATGCTGCACGTATCATGTTCACTCATCTTTGAAGCTGAATCTTTTACAGCCAACAGTTCAAACACACTATTGGACCTGTTTTATCTCTTAACTGTGTAAAGTGCTTAAGAGTTTATATGAAAAAAACTTAATGCATTTGGGACTACAATATTAAGCAGTTTTGTGTGACCTCTTTTGCTCTGAAATTGATGCATATCCTCTCCTCCTTTTAACTTTTCGGCTTCAGTTTCCCACATTGCAGTTACTTGATTGTCCTGATTGGTCTTTTAGTATCATCTATATATTTTCACAACAAATGTTCATTTTCTCTTTTCAGGCAGAGCTATTGGGGCCTCTAGCTCTTTAGTGCAAATTCTGATCATACTGTTTTATTTATTGTGTTTGTGTATGTTTTACTGGATAGGAAGCATAACACATGATGCAATGGAGAATGGTTTGAAGCAACCATTGATCATAACCTCCGGGGAAAACGTAGAAAGCGTTGATGATGATGAAGGCGATGACAATGACGAAAATTCTGAAGAAGCTCATGAACCTGTCACCTCGATTGTTGCTGCTTATAGACTGCTAACACCATCTATCAAGGTATGACATTAGTCGAAAATAATGTTATTACTCTCACCATCAAGCATCCATACCCAGTAAACTAAGATGGGCACACCATTTGACTAGGCCCCTTTCCAATTTTATGAAACTACATACCCATTTTGAACGACTGATGAGTTGATAGATGATCTTTAAAGTTTGTGTATATCTCCATGTTTGTTGTTTTTGTCAATCATCTCAGTTGGGATTTATATACAACTCAACCTGAGCATGTTCGTTTGCAAGATATGCTTTTCTGCACTAAAGGGGGCTCGAAACTTACAATAAGTTCAACATCTGTCTATCATCAGGTTCAGCTACTCATATACTTCATGCTCAAGTATGCAATGGAAATACTACTAGCAGAATCAAGCGTCATCACGGAATTCTACTTTCTATGGTCTACCCGTAGTGTCGCAACTTTTCTTGCATGCCTCGGGCTAACCGTTCTTCCAGTTAACATTTTAGTTGGAAACTACATCAGCAACATGTTTGAGGAGAGGTAAGCCTTGACTGCCTACCATCAGTAATAAGAGATTCTTCTTGTATCTAGATCTCTTGAGGACTCCTTGTCCTCTTAGCTTGTAACTATTTTCATTTTGGTTTATTACAAAAAAATTTATTATCAAAAATAAAATAAAATTATAATGCCTGCCCTTGGTTAGCAGTTCCTTCATGTCAATGCACTGTTGGAATTGATTCATCAACATGTTCTGCCTGTTCATCAATAGGCGGATATTCTTTTACAATCAAATATTTCTGCTGTTAGGTCCTGAGAGTATCAATACAAGACTACAAGAGTAGTTACAAGTTAAGATTTCGCATTAGACAAGATAAGCTTTATTCTGCTGGCACAGTTTTGGGTAAATTTCAGTGAGGTAAAAAAAGACGCTAGTTACTATCTTACAGTGTGATGACTGATGACATAGCATAGTCTAGTGAGGTTTTTGTGCGCGGAGCTAGCATTGTCTGGTAAGCCTAGAGTGGATATAGCCCATAACAGTTTCTGAGATATTCATTTTCTTTTATTCCATTATTTTGAGTTCGGAAAGGAAAATCCTAATCCGACTGGCTATGGAGAGCATTAGTAAGTGTCATCATCCCATCATAATGAATATTATTAGGCTTATAAGGGTAATAATGAATTCCCAATATTTGATGGAGGAAGTTGTAGAAGATAGAACAACATTAGGCTCATGCAACAATTCTTGTAGACAAAATGAAACAGATATATATATATATATATATATAGAAGTTTGCCAATTTTCTTCTACTAAAGTGGCTATGCATAACCGTTATCATGTGATTGTCAATTCTTATATTCAAAATTTGCATTTCAAAGCTAACTTATGGCTGAATACTAATTGCAGGCAAGTTTTATTAATATCCCAGATCATCCTTTGCATAGGCATTGTCACGAGCTTCCAAGTTACGGTCCTATATTCTGTCCCGCAGTATGTCATCTCAGCCTTCGTTACCTTTGTATCTGCTGAAGTACTCGAAGGTGATGCTTACTTTCGTAAATCAAATCCATTTTTCATTGCAGTATTGCCTGCTATTGTATTTCAACCCTTAAAAAAAGGGTAGGACTCACAAAAGAAGCAACACAAGTGTGTGATGAATGACATTGTTATTACTCATTCATATTATAGAAGTTACTGATAATTGCTTGGGTTAGGGGTGGGGGTGGGCGGTTTGGACATAGTTGCACACATTTTACCCGATACAAAACTCTGCTTGTTCAAAACCAAATTAACCAAAAGCTTTCTGGGAAACAACATTTTAAGTACTTTTGTTTCCCTTCCAGCTCACCCACTACCCCATGACTTATTCTTATTGTAAATCTCACTTGCTTCCTGCTGTGAATGCAGGTGTTAATCTATCTCTTTTGTCTCGAGTCATGTCATCGAGGCTTTCCCGTGGGACCTTCAATGGTGGACTGCTTTCAACGGAAGCAGGGACCCTAGCTCGAGTAATTGCTGATAGTACGATAACTCTGGCTGGGTTCTGGGGTGAGAGCAGGCTCTTGAATACGACTCTGCTACCTTCACTTTTGTTATGTATCACATCAGTTATAGCCACCTGCTTCACCTACAACTCTTTGTACTGATTCTTGAAGATATGTGTTCTATTTCCTCGTGTAAAGGAAATTGTGTATAGTATAAACGCACAACCTGAAATGAGATTCAATGTTAGTAAATGCTAAACGCTTTCTATAAGCTTCCATTTTTGCTAGTTATGGTTCTCCATCCTCTATGTTCGTCAAAATGATCATTGTTAGGTGTTTTCAATTCTCATCTCACGGTGAACGTGTGTGATCAATCATGAATGTTTACAGAACTCTTTGGTGACTGGTTTATTACTCAGTATTAGGTAGTCGTGAATCACATAACCCCACTCTCATATTGAAGGTGATTAGTACTTGTTTTAGAATACGTTTTAAACGAATGATTTTGAAAGACTTCACGTCTAGAAATATGTAATAATTCCTCCATTCATTCTAAAATTATTAAATTTACTTAGAGCATATACAATAGCACAATTGTAATTGATCATGAGCTCTTTAGCTACGGATGATGGTTAGTTTGATAAAGCGAGCGGTTCCTCTTCACCTTGATCCGCTGTTTAAGGGCCTCATTAGCGTTTTCTCATCAAACACCAAAAGAAAGTGAAAATTCTAACTCTATCTATCAACAAGTTAATTTATCTCCTTGATTCACTTATATCATCTGCACCTAAATTTGTTTTCAGAACTAGGAAATCCAAAAATACCAAATAAATATATTGCTAAATGCTAATGATTGTGTCCATAAAACATTTAAGTAAGGTTCTTTCATGATCCAACACATGTAGAGTTCTATCAGAAACAGAATTATAGCCTTCATTTTAGTCCTGTAAATAAAACAAATGAAGCCTAGTTGTTATCTATTGAAGAAGAGACATAAAAATGGATTAGTCTAGCTAAGTTGTTCAATTTGGCTCCAACATAATTAATTGTTGCCGTATTGTAAATGGATAAATACCATTATTATTCTAAAATAAAAACTAGGAAAAATTTCATTTTGGGTACCCGACGTTAGGCCTAGTTGCTATTTGGGTACCTGTCTTTTCAATATTCTCATTTTGGGTACCTGAAATTTGAAAGATGGTCTCATTTTGGGTCATTTCGCTAACGCCGTCAAAATTTTTGTTAAAATGCTGACGTGTCATTAAGCAAAATATTCTTAAAAAATGTCTAAAAATTACCAAAAATATTTCAAAAGTTATGAAATATTTATTTTTAGTTATTTAGAATTTTCTATAAACATTTTGGGAATTTTTAGAATATTTTTTAATTGATGAAATGTCAGCATGTTAACGGAGTTTTTAACGCCGTTAGTGAAATGACCCAAAATGATACAGTTTTTAAAATTTCAGGTACCCAAAATGAGAATATTGAAAAGACAGATATCCAAATTGTAATTAGGTCTAACGTCAAATACCCAAAATGAAAATTTTCCTTTACTAAAATCTTTTCTTTCAAAATAAAAAGAAATCAAAATCATCCTCATAAAAAAACAATCAAGACCGCCTCCAGAAACCCAGCAAAGCATATCGTTCCTCTCCACTTCTCAGGAGACATATTGGGGTTGGAACTCAGAACAAAGAAACCCCTTTTCTCTGATTCTAAATCTTACCCAGAAATTACAAAAACTCTCAAGTTTCAACCTTTCTTCATCATCATCATCATCATCACATCATCTAGATTCTGACCCAACAAGCAAAGCACCCATAATCTCTCTCTTTCTCAATTCGAAAAACCCATCAATCTCAAGCCTCACTGAAGAAGAAGAAGAAACGAAAGAGAGAGAAAGAAAGAAAGTGTAATAGTTATAATCATGTCGATTGCATCGGATCAGGAAATGCCAGAAGGGACACTACAGAACATACTTGACCAAGACACCCTCAAGTGGGTTTTCGTTGGTGGCAAAGGAGGTGTTGGAAAGACCACTTGTAGCTCAATACTTGCCATCCTCCTTGCTAGCGTTCGTCCCTCTGTTCTCATCATCTCCACTGATCCTGCTCATAATCTTAGCGACGCTTTTCAACAGCGATTTACCAAGTCCCCAACCCTTGTCAATGGCTTCACCAATCTCTTTGCCATGGTAATCATTCTGTTTCTTTTGGGTGTCCCAATTTTGGGTTTGGTTTGATTTGATCTTATTTTGTGGGAATTTGGTTCATGTTTGATTGATTTGGAAACTTGGGTAGTTGCTGCATTCTGGGTATTGATTGAATTAGAGAGATCCTCAGTAGTTTCTAGGTTTTCAATTGATTGATTGTGCTTGTTAGTAGCTGATGATTTAAGGTGGAAGTGCAAGTTTTGGTAGTAACTATTATGCTGGTTGAGTTTGGTTTTATCAAGTTTCTACCATATGGTGAGAGATTGTTGTTTAAAAAATCTGTCTACTTTGTGGGATTCATTTGTTCCTTTCTAATGTGTCTAGATGTTCTTCTCCTTTACTGGTGGTGCTAAACTAATGGCTGCCTGCATTGCATGTTTTTATTTTAGACTCCAAAATCATATGTAATTGCAGTTTGTGGCCAATGCTGGTTTTTTCTAGTGGTTAGGATCCATCATTGTCCAAAAAATGTTGCTAGTTTGTGGCCTATTATGGGGTCTCCCAAAGAGAACATATTACTCAGATTGTGTCATAAGACAAGGAGTTCTTAGTAAACATGGAGTATTATAGAAGCTTAAGAGGCCAAAAATCATATCAAAAAATCGTACTTGCGTGGCATAGAAAAAAGGTGAATGCCCTAAATTGTGCTTTATCCTAACATCTTTGAGTGTTGGTAAGAAAGCTTAGGAGTGGAAATTTTAAAGCTGGATAAAATACGAGTTGTTGGGTGTTGTAATTTGAAGATTAACCCTGAAGATGTGGATCATAAGAGATTAGTATCCATAGTTTCCCTCGAGTGTTTAGAGGAGAGGAAAGAAAAAGAAAAGAAAAGAAAGAAAAAGAAACAGTCGAGGAACCACTTTTTTTTTTCTTTTCTTTTTTAATCCTTTTTCAACTTTTATGACTATTTTCACAAAGATTTGGGGTAGAGGGAGATTCATAATTGCTTGATTTACTTTTTTTTTTTTTTAAGAAGTACTGACCACAACATTGCACTCCCTGATTCAGTACTTTCACTAAACAAAGGGTTACTTAATGAATAAGCTAGTCAATATAAGTACTCTAGTTGTGCCTCTTTTGTACGCTGAATTTTGGGTCCATTGGGTGCATGAATCTTTGGTAGAGTATTGGTTTTTGATTGACATGAAAATTTACCGTTCATAAAGTGAAATAAAGTTACCATATCTTATATTGTTGCGAGATAGGCTTTTGGATTCCTATATTTTTACTATTTGATCAAGTAGTACTTGGGTTAGTTAATGAATAAGCTAGTCAATATAAGTACTCCAGTTGTGCCTCTTTTTTATGCTTATATTTTGTATGCTGAATTTTGGGTCCATTGGTGCATGAATCTTTGGCAGAGTATTAGTTTTTAATTGACATGAAAATTTACCGTTCATAAAGTGAAATAAAGTTACCATATCTTATATTGTTGCGAGATAGTCTAACTTCAATGTTGTTGACATGTATTCCTCCTGCAGGAGGTGGACCCCACTGTAGAGAATGAAGATATGTCTGCTGATGCACCAGATAACTTTGTATCTGAATTGGCAAATGCAATTCCTGGAATTGATGAAGCCATGAGTTTTGCAGAAATGTTGAAGTAAGAATATATCCACACGTTCTTTTGCAAGATTACAAGATTGAGTATTCCATATCTATCACATATGAACCTTTAATATATAGACTACATAACTTAGGTTTTGATTACGCTTACTAGTTTGTCCATACTTGACACGATAAAACAATATAACTAAAATAAGTTAACAAATAATTTTTTTTATTTCATAATTTGGTAGTATCTACGTTCCATATTAACTGGTGCAAGCTACAAAAATGGCCACATACTCCCATGCCCTCACTCTCTCTCCTCCCTTCACCCTCATTTCTTACTTCTCTCCTCTCTCCACACTCACCTCCCCACTCCCCTGCGGGCCCACCACAACCATGCCCACTCAGCACCGTCACCACCACCACCACCAAGGTCGCTGCCAAGCGACAACCTATACAGTGGCCTCCTCCCCCGCCCCCACTCTCCCCTCCCCTCCCTTGGCTATTGTTGATATTTCATTCTCTCAATCTCCTCGGTAACAAAGTCCGAAGAAATACAAATACCCGGCAAAAAGATAAATCAAAATTGAATGAATAATAACTTGACAATCACTATCAATGGAAACACAGAAAAACCCTTAGAAAAAGATACACACAAAAGGACAAACGCTTGAATTGCAAACAATTAGGGGAAACCAACTCCAAATTTAGCAACTTCTGAACCTGATGGACGTCTTCACCTCCCGGGCCAGCTGCTTGTTCCTCTGATTCGGATTGGCTTGACCTCATTTGCTTCTTTCAAAACCTTTCCAGTCTTCAACCCTCCGACGGAGGAGGGTCCATCAGTCCTTGCACTCATCAAAGTTGTGGAGATGGTGATGGTGAAGCAGCAACGGTGGGTGGTTCTAGTGATTGGTGATTTTTGGTGCGTTGAAACCTAACAATCTAGGTATGCCACAGTTTAAG